>RHLR01000998.1:0-10975 GCA_009806335.1 Davidsoniella australis
GTTGAGAAGTAGGTTGTCCTTCACCTTACATTGTATACTAGTATTAGTTCAGGGCCGTGTATCTTAGGATACCGAGGTGCTACATAGCTGCTATAGCTCTATTCCACCTTAATAAAATTGAATGAACAAAAAAAAAAAAAAAAAAGAACTTGCAGTCCCTTTTTCCGCTGATCGAGGGGAGAGACGGGGTGTTAACTAGATCAAGGAAATGTAAACACAATGCTCTGAGACAATCACTCATCTTCTTGCTTCTTGATATTTGGCAATGCGAATACCAGAGCATCGTGTGATAGACAAGACAAAGAAGAACATACAACATCGGAAATGTGCGCCAAGTATACAAGAACCAGAATGCCGTCTTTGCCTTCGCCTTCGCCTAAGTCTAGTTGGCTGAGCGGGTGGCCTAGCTTTGATTTGAGCCTTCACTGTCTCGTCTCTCTACCACCTAAGAAGCGTTGAAGGCCTTTGTCTTGAGGTCTTGTCTACAATAAGATACAAACAACGCACAGGCACATACATAGTACAGCGTCTATTCTCTGTCGTGTGCATAATGCTCCAAAACGATGCTAAAAAGTAACTCTTTGCTCTCGACATGTATCCTATTTGCACCCCCCCCCTGACTTGCATTTATTGTTGCTGGAATTCGTGTTGGAAGTGTTCTTCCTAGCTTCTGAGATACTGCATTTGCTGCCATACCTGTTGAAGCTTTTGCCCCAGAACAGTTTGGGTTGATATTAGTATGATAGTATATTGGTATTTTCGTAGTAGCTATGACATGTTGTAGATAACGAAGAAGAGTGAGAAACTGAGGAAAACGTGTAGAAAAACGTCCATATCAAAACGGCCTGAGAATAAGAAAAAAAAATAGGTAGGGGGTGCAAATAAGGTACATATTGCGCAGAGATAGTTACTTATCAGCGCCGTTCCGGAGCATTATGCACACGACATAGACTTTTACCCTCTCCATGTAGACCATGTACAACGTACACATAAGTTACAGATTTGGTCACAGCTGGAAGTTTGGAAAGAAAGAAAGAAAAGAAAGAAAGAAAGAAAAAAATCTCTACGTGTATATTAAAAACACACCATCCGATATACATATATGCACCCAGGCCCTGTCATGTACAAAGCTCATGAAAGATACGATATCACCACACCCCTCGCCCATCTTTCCATCTTTCAACCTACCAATCTCCAATACCAGTGTGACCAAAGGTGATGCTGGAGCTTGACTAGCATGTTGCTTGGTAACAGTAGAGCCACCCTAGCGTTCCTTTATCCACTTGCATAGACGGCATACATGTATATACAACGACAGCCTGTAGCAATATAGAGCACACGCCCCCCATTCTTGTAGAAACGTCCATGCCAATTCCATCCTAGTTTGGCGGGCCTTGTCATGTTTTGTTCCATGGCATGGACCGCTGGAACCAGAACAGCTAAGAATCCAAACGACTAAGATTACCCTGCTATTGACGGACCAAAGTACCACTCAGCTTGAGAATAGACGATCATAGATAGGCTTTTTTCTTTTTTCTTTTTTATACTTGTTTTATTGTCAATATTTATAATTTAATATGGTTTTATCATGTCCTTTTATCAATAACTTGATTTTGGGCTAACTACAACTGCGCTTGGGCAGACATCCTGGTTCCTCATACTTCATGAGACTTCAATATAAGTCGTAGTGTCCTTCCTCTCTTTTTCCCGTCGACATCTTCACGACTTCATTTCTTGATTTTCACATTCAGATACTTCCTCAACAACACTCTTCAACCAGCACCACGTCTTCTTCTTCTCATACATATATTGTCTATCCACATATCCAACTCAAACCAATCTTCGCCATGGACTACTCTGCCGTCAACGTCGCTAGACGTCAACGCCGGTCACCCGTTATCAACAGCGGCATCGTCAAGAACCACCACTCTTCACACAAGACCTCGCCACTTTCCAAGCGCCGGTCTATGTACGAAGGAAACCTGTACACCATGAACTACTCTGCTGGCATCGACATGGCTTCTGCCATGCCCAGAGCTCGTCCATCAAGCATGTACATGACCACACCAGTTTCTGCTTCCTACATGACCATGAACAGCCCATACATGACTACTGCCGATGGTATCGTCTTCTCACCAAGCCTTGCCATTGCTCAACAACAACAACAACAAGCCATGTACTCACCAGCCTACTCGTACATGCCTACCCAGTTCGTCAACCAACAGACCGCCTATGCTCTGCCTCAGCAAATATCAGCCATGAGCATGACCTACAATGCTTACATGGACTACCCATCCAATGCTCAGCAAATGTCCAACGCTACTTACGACATTGCCTCTCTGCCAACGCCTGAATTTGATGCTTCGTCTACCGCCGCTCGCTCGCCTCAGTTTACTGCGCCAATGACGCCCGAGCAGCCTACTTACATGCCCTCGCAACAACTAGAACTCGCCTCTACCACCGTCTGTGACGAGACCTCTCCCATCGTCGAGGATGCTGAAGAGGAAGGCGAGATTCTTCAGGGCATGGGCCTGTATGACAAGGACGAATGCGATCTTACCCTGGATAGCTCGCGGGATTCTATGCAGTCGTTGATGGCTGATACTACTCGTGCTGCTGCTCCGGCTAAGAACATGCTTCTCATGGAGAACTTCGAACCTGCTAACCTCGATGACGAGGAAGAGGTTGAGTCTGAGGCCGAAGAGGAGGCTCCCGTATCTTCTGTTGAGGAGCCTATCATGCAAATGCCTGTGACCTACTACGCCGTTCAGGCTTATCCTCAACAGATTATGATGCAGCCTGTCTACTCCGGCTTCTTCTAAAGCAAAGATTCTCTCGACCTTCTTTTACTTCTTTCAATTCTTTGTACTTTTATACTTGTCTGACCTTTCATTGGTCTCACACTCGCACTTTTTATTGCTCTGTTTTTTTTTCTCTTTTCCTATTTACGTGATCCATTCTTTTTTTTTTTCTCACTCTTTTTTTCTTTTCTTCATTCAAGATACGACTACACTTTATTACATCTGATCCCCTGGAAACATATTGGCGTTTTGATTTCCTTTTATCTTTTCTTAACTTTACATTACTCGGCGCGTTGATTTTGGATTATTCATCTCATACTGGAACACGGACCAGTCGATAACTTGGGACTTCACTTGACTCCTATTTTTCATATCTTATTTTCTTTTCTTGCGTTTTATTTTGATGGGATATTTTTATGCGGAGCTTCGTTCTAGACAATAGCTTACTGCATGGTCATTGGCTGATATTGGGTCATTTTTTATTTTTATTTTCTTGGGGGTTACTACATCGCTTGTATAAAGAAAGATACCATTGAGACTTTATTCTTTACTTTTTGTTTGTTTTGTTGCGGATTCCTCCTTTGATGAGGCTTTCGTGGTTTATTACTCTTTTTATTTGCTGGATTGGTTAGAATAGAAAAACCATAGGATAGTTTTAGTTTATGGTCCTTTTTAGGACCTTCTACAAATGCTCAAACATTAAATTGTGGCTTTGCGCAACGTCACATATTTTTTTTTCACTACGAATATCTCGTTCCATGCTTGTTGTTATTTCCACTCTGCTTCGTGATTCTGCCTTGGTGTTGAGTTGTTTGAACAGTTTCAGACTCAGCTGAACATTTAGTCGCTCTGGGCATTAGTGTTTGATATTCCTTTGACTAGATAAATACTAATTTGTTTCTCTTATATATTCCTGGAATAGCCAAAAGTCTGTCTGTCTTGCTTACTTAATATCAGATAAATCATCATCTAAAATTGATCATTTAACCATAGTAAATTGGTTGTGATTCATCATTGTTTTGAGTCTAATTATACCTGCCGTGGGCCTTTTGAAATCTTGAGGTGAATGGCGTTTTTACGATGAGAATGCGAAACTAGAGCTAGCTAGTTGATTACATCATATTCTAGTATCTGGGTACAATCAGTCCCCCACAACAAGGTTCGTCGATATGAGGCAAATACAGTTAAACCAAGAACATACATTTGTATTGATGGTTATTAGTTGCGCCTAGACTTCTTTGGGAAACTTATTCTCAGGTACAACTATGTATATCCGATTGAGCCGGAATTGTTTCAATACTGCCTTGATACATTATTTTAGTACAAAGACTGATCCCGTCTCTGGAACGGTCTTCACCGAAGCTAGTGGCGACCCGGAATCCCGGATTTTATAAAGTGAAGGGATGATGGCGCAGGTGATGGATGACCTGCTCGTGGTGTCTGTTTTTGATGCTTATATTCGATTGATTCAACTATAACGAACGCCATGGCGAAGTTTACTTTCAAGGCAAACAACCATGCGGCTATGATATGATTTTTAGTCGTGGCAAGATAGTCTCCAAACATTTAAATAAGTCGTTCCTGATGATGAGCTATCGGCACGATCCATCGCAATCTTGGGACTAAAACTGCTTTAGCGGATAGCTATAGAGTGAGTGACTAACGTTTTTAAAGTTTTTGACCACTACTAGATTCGTATGTACGCTGGAATCCATGATTGACAAAACGTGGATTCTGAATCTCGAGCCGTGTCTGCGATCACAAATCATCATTTTCAGTTATAGGTGGTTGTCAAAAGTGGATCTGCAACCTTGACTTAACAGTGCTTAGATAAGCAGGTATCGATAAGAATAGAATACCCAATTTTATTTTGAGATGGACTATTTGGACACCCTAAAAGTCTGAATTGACTCAGCTAAACCTATTTAGGACACCGCTTTTTCTAAAAGAAACATTTTCAACCAAAAAAAAAAAAACGTCAAGGCAGCTACTGCTAAATCTTAAAATGCATGTTAATGATTAAAAACTACAGGTATTGACATGTTTATGGATATAAGGAAATATTGATATTAAGCAAGACTAGAAGGAGATTATAGGCAAGGAGAAGGCATCCTAGTAGCATAAAAATAATTCTGTGTTTCGACTTGCGTTGTTGGTAGGTTTTTTTTTTTTGATTTATAAGTTGTTGATAGTTGGCCAAAAAGCTGTTGATGAATTTTTACGAAGATAATAAGGATTTTTCACGATGTTGCTCAAAAACAAAAACTCAATTTTCAAAATTTGAGGTATTTTATTCGTAAATCTGGCAGAAAAAGGAAGAGTGTCCCAAATAGGTTTAGATGCGTCAATTCAGACTTTTAGGGTGTCCAAATAGTCCATCTCTTTTATTTTCCATGGCCCCAGCTTCTTGTTTCCCTTGCCGGCAATTACGCATTTTGCGGCAAAACTGGTAACTAACTGTACGGCAGAAATGTTGACGATCGTTGTTGAGTTGATACTGCTCTAATTCAACGTAGCACCTTTCTTTGAAGAGTCTAATCTGTAATAGAATAGAAATCTACTAGATCTTTTTATTTTATTTAATTATTATTGTTTTAATTTCACATTTTATCGTATGCCGCGGTTCACACTGCCAATCCGCACACTACATTTCATTTGATTTTGGACTCTCGCATCACAACATCATGGTGCAATATATCTTCACGCCATGGCGCGATACCACCGAATTAATTCGTGTCAAACACGCATTCTACTTCGATAAACAGCTTCTTGTGGGCCAGAATGACCCTTCATTCTCCAATGAAACCACACAACATATCAAAGAAGTCCGTCGCCAGGCTGTAGATCGCGTGGCTATGTGGATGCAGCGTGGCAATTGTCCACACATGATAGAGTCAACGGCTCTGTTGACAGCTGCAATCATTGCAGACGAGGAAAACTCTGCTGGGCAAAGGATATCGAGTTTCGTGCTTAGTGAATATGCGGTGCGCGCAGCGTACTCAACTGCTTTCAGTCGGTGAGTGTAGCATTCAAACCTTAGCAGTGGTCCCTTTAAGCCATGCCACTAACATAGGCTACCAATATAGGTTTGTCACTGGTCTTCTTGACGGGCAGCAAGATAAACTCAGGAAAATGAGCATGTTTTCTATGGCCAAGAACATTGGCCTTCCGGCTACTTTCGTTGAGCTACGGCACCAGGCAACCCATGAGCCACTGCCTTCATTATCACGACTTCGTGAAGCAGCACGTAAAGCTATGGTCTGGATATGGGAATACTACTGGGACCATCTTCCATCCGAGCTGCCCGAGACGAGTAGGGAAATAAAGAAGGAATACGATAGTACTATATCTGATGACGATGACGCGCCATTACCTGCTGGCGCCGAAGCCGAAGTCATGGCTTTCTTGAGCTCGAATACCGCGTCCGTAGCCTCGAAAAGAACGGAGGTGGCAATCGAGTGGGCTACAAAATGGGGCACACAGGCTTCCAGAATCATCGAGGTTATCAATGACAACGTTGGAGGAGATCGCAAGCTCATGCTACGGGCTATGCAGATGAGCCAAAGCGTAGAGACCGCTCTAAAGGAGATGCCCAAAGCAGCACAAGAGGCTGACGATCTTGCTGTTGTCAAAATGGAGGAAGTAGAACATATGGCCAATCACGACATGGTCATGGACTCAGTAGAGGACGAAGACGACGATAACGGTGGCTGGTCAACATACCAAGGGAAATGGAAGGCCAAGCCCATTGGCGTCGTTTAAGCCACTCTTTGACTTGCTTCTTAAACATCAAAGCCTCGTCTACAAAATCTACAAACTACAAACATGCATGCATGTACATATATGGCGAAATAGGGACTACAGAACTAGTTTCGCAGTGCTTTTCTACCAATGATCGGTTCATGCATATACATCTTAAATATACGGAGATCTGCTACATACCTCGCTTCCGACCGAGTTGCCTATCCCGTTCTCGTCCTTGAAATACATATTGAGACTGGTCCACGTCAAAATCGTAGCAGCATAGCCAAGGTACACATATCAATAAAAACATATGTCTTGCCGTAGACACAAAACTCACGACTTGGAAATTCAACACGTGAGATCTATGTAGGAAATGTTCTTGAAGCTCATGATGTATACTGAAGTGGTGCATAAATGTATGGTTCTAGAAGGACTTTGTGATAAGCTCAACTGGGAGGATAATTGCCACAAATTCTAGCCTTGTTGGCGCCCGGAATGTCTCGATTGGAAACCAATACATTAATCGTGTGGTTATGGGACAATACTGAGAAGCAGATTCGACAGCCTCACTACTTCTAAAACATTAGATTCATTCCCGTTTCCATTACACACTGACTTGCTTTGACCTACTTTACTCTATATATTTCATCTACCGATGAGCCAATACGTATGTATAGCCAATGTTTTGATACTGCTGAGTTTCATCACGGCGTCATCAACCCAAATATCTACAATCAAACGTCTTGCGAAGACACGATACTCATAATAACCTCCTTTTTTTTTTCTTCTTCTACGGCGGTAAGTTGCGTTTCTTGTATTTCATTTCCCCTTCAGTGTTCATCTGATCGATAATAGCCTCCCGGGGGTTAAATAAGAAGTGCTTTGAAGATAAAGATATACACAGCCTAACTAGGGTATGCCGCAGCTGAACAAACCGATTAGCCCGTGAGAACCAAGAAACAATTTACAACAAATATAATGTATTATCGTTGTCTTTCTGGCCCAAACAAAACAGTCGGTGTTTCTAATCGCTTGTGTTTCGACGGAGCGTTGTACATGTATGATATTGACTATTTTACAATGTACTATTGTAAATACAAGTTCATTTCTGTTGGCCTAGTCCTACAATAATGCTATTGAGTTGAGTGTATATCGAGAGAGATTAATGCTGTGGCGATCGGCAACTAGCGAGCCTGTAGAGTTCTACAAAACCCCCCGACTAGGTTTATATTACAATTTCATCGTTGTCCCAAGCCTGGAGTTCCTATGGTTGATGGGGGAGGAGAACTAATAGAAAGCTAAGAGGGCCCTGTGAATAGCTAACAATCAGAGGCTAACAGACTGATAGGCCAGGGGCTCTATAGCATAGCGCTATCTATCTTTGACCTTTTCTCGGACCAGCACAAGAAACGAAAGAAACATAGCTGCCTGCTGTGTTTTCACTGTATTGAAACGCCCCACGATGAAATCAATGACTTGAACAAGAATATAACTGAGACAGGTTCTACCGGTTCTACAAGTTTGCGTGGTGTTGGTGGTGCTCTACAAATCAGTATTTATATGTAGATGCTAGTACTAACCAGAATACAGGGAATAACAGGGGAAAGTCGTATAAAATTGGAGGCTTCAAATTGTGTCAATTTTGGAGGCCTAAGGCACCCTGGCCAGAAGCTTCCATGCAGCTTTTTAGGGTGATATGCAAAGTTGAATATACAACTATAGTCTCTATCTCTGTGACAGCTGTAGCATAAGCCGACATGAATTCATAGCAACAAGAACTAATATCATCAAGACCGTGTTGTTTATTATTCAAGTTCATCTTAATCTATATCTAACTAAACTACAAACCAAACCAAATCAAACCAAACCAAATCAAACCAAACCAGGGCCTAGCAGCCAATTTCTTCTCCCTCTCCTTACTAAGGCCAGTCCACCAGCTTAGCTTAGCACTCTAGCTCTGTCTTTGCAAACAAACAGAACTCCCCTGCCCACCAAAGCGAGCTTCCTACGATTCTAGGACAACTGAAAACATTGCCTTGTTGCTGCAACGCTGCTATTCTACTTCTAGAAACACTGGATATTTCAAGAGAAGATAAGAAAAAGCCTTGTATATACATACTAATGCTTGACGCAACACAAAACACCGCTTGATACATTGGAGTCATTTTCAGCTCCACTACCCTAAAGTACGAAATCAGCGCCCGCCACAACGAACGAGCCTTCTTGCTCAGCACTTACACGAGATCGATCACATCGATCACTCTATTATACGAGGACGCTGCTCAAGCAGGCAACACAAACATATACCCAAAGACGACCACACGAGCCATATCACACTCTGCTAAGAGACGCCTCCTGCACGACAGCAGACACAGTGCTATCGACAGCTCGATATCTTCACCGAGCGACCTCTTCTTGACGCCCACCACATACGGATCGCACAGCAAGCCGTCACAATGTCGCAGCCCGGCAGGACCTTCTCAACAGATCCCGCACTATGGATATTCACGTCATTGACGGCTGGCTCTTCCCACATTGTTACCGCCACTTCTCGACTCGAGACGATCTTGAGGGCGAATCGCGTCCCGTTCAAAGCTATAGACATTGCGACAGATGAGAAAGCCCGTATGTTATGGGGTCGCAGAGCAGGCAAAGATGCCAATGGGCGCATGCGCAAGCTGCCTGGTCTTGTCCAGCAAGGCATTGTGCTCGGAGTACGTCAAGCAACCAGCTCCCCTATATATATATTACTAGCCATCAGTGACATGCTCAAAGTAGTACACTCTATACCGATACTAACCCTTTCTCCTCGCGCAATCTAGGATGTCGTCGAAATCGAAGAATGGAACGAATATGGCGAGCTCAAAGATAAGGTCAAGATCTACTGTGACGAGCTCACCATCCCCACCAAGGCCGAGTACGAGAAGATGCCCACAATGCGATCCATGTCACGGCCCGTGGCGCCTAACGCTGTGCCAGCCGTCGAGACTAGCGCAGCAACCGCCAAGGTCCATGGCGCAGTGGCTACCGCCGCCGCCATCGCCGCAAAGCATGCACAGATGAAAGAGAAGGCAGCCAAGAAAGCCGTGGAAGCTGCTGCCGCTGCCGCCGCGCACCTGTCCGCAGTATCGCCGACGAAGCTGCCGATAAGGCCAAGGCCTTGCGGTTGCAGAGTTTGCGCAAACAGGTGGCAGAAACCAAGAAGAAGGAAGAAGAAAAGGCTGCCGAAGCAGAAAAGAAGAAGGCCGAGGAGAAGAAGAAAGAAGAGGAAAAGCTTGCGGCAGCCAAGAAAACAGAGGACAAAGATTCTGAAAAGGCCGGCGATTCTAGCAGCGGGGAGAAATCACCTGTCAAAGCAGTGCTTGTGACCCCGCCACCAGAAGACGGCAGCGAGTCCAAAGAAGTCGTCAAGACCGACAACTCCGACTCCGACAAGCAAAACAACACCAGATCAGAAGGCCACGCCTCCGACTCTGACGGCCCGGCAATCCGCGACGAAGACTACAACAGCGATGCCTCCGAGCAACGCCCCGTCGAAGACATGGCCGAAGAAGATTACGTACGCCTCCGAGAAGTTCTCCAAGAGCCTACCAAGTGGGCATCGCCGCTGGACACTGAAACACGGTCAATAGCAGAGACCCTGGACATGTCGTCTGACGAAGATGCGCCACGCAGTATCAGCAGTCTCTCGCCCGTCTCTCGCGCAGCACCTCATCCCTCTCTCTACGCGAACGCGTCCGCGCCGATAAAGAGCGTGATAACGTCGAAATGGAACGCGAATGGCAGAAACTGGCCGGTAAAGCAAAGAATCTGGAAGACAGTATCGGTATCGGCGGCGGTAGTAGCGGACCCGGAAGCGCGACTGGCGGGCTTAAGAGTCCCACTAGCACGAACGGAAGCAGTCCCGGTATCGTCAAGAGTCCTACAGGCGATAGTCTGAAGGCACCGACCGTAGAGAGGAAATCTCTGGGTGATAAGAAGGATAGAAACAAGAACATCAAGCCTCTCTCTTCAGCAACATCAGCCTCCAAAGATAAGAAAGCAAGCCCCGGCAAGGAAAACGTCAAGAAGAGCTCTTAAAAGAAATGTTGGCATAACTAGGACTAACCCCCAAGTTCACCATTTTTATCACTACTTATTTACTACTACCAAACCTAGATCACAATTGCTTCATAACTAACTAGAAAAGGCTTTCTTCTACAAGAAAGCCTATAAAGGTGGTGGGGAGGCTTTTTATTTTATTTTATTTTTTATATATCAAACAGGCTAGAAGGTCATGGAGGCAGGAGGGCGGAACGGGTTTCGAATGCTCCTGGCCACTTTAGAACTGGCTGAAAGATGACATTGGCCAACCACGTCCGTCTGGAACACGCCGTCGTATTGTTACAAAATAGCGATGGGGTAGACATGAAAGATTTTTGTATAACAAT
>RHLR01000999.1:0-10981 GCA_009806335.1 Davidsoniella australis
CTATTGTTCTCTGGACAGACCACATCCGTTCAGTTGAAACCAAGCCGTTGGCCCGGTCTTATTGTGGAATCTGCATATAGCAGTAGTAGGGAGCCATGAACAAGTTGCGTTCATTTGGATCTCTGTATAGGTATAGCTGAAGTTCCGAAGCGGGATATCAACACTGACGCTGAGATGCGCGTGGGATGAGATGGGATTCATGTCAACGGCGATCGGTGGGCGCGATACCGGCTTGGGCTTTTGCATATAATTAGAATAGAACGTTATGGACTGGATAGTTGGCTGTAAAACTTTACAGGGTGGATGTGCCCTGTGCCCTGTGCTTAGTGCCCTGAAAATGCACAAAGATACATACATATACAGTACTGTAGGTACAGCAACACAACACAACACAACACAACACAACACAACATCATCCATGATAAATGCTGGCCTTGTCTATATGAGTGGCTAGCATATGGAGTTTAGCCATGATATAGAACAAGCGAGCACGCGATTATTGAATACTGCTATATCTGTACAGTTTTTTTGTGGTTTCGTGGTTTCGATTTTGCTAGGATCAATGTTTACTAGGTTTAGGTTATTGATGAAATGATGATGATGGCAAGAAAAGTTTCTGAAGATTATGAACGATAACTAATCAGACAAAATAAAAAGTGCTGTTTTTAGAGAAGGAGAAAACAAAGAAGGCGACAAGACAAGGAAACGTTCCCCACAAAAGATAAGAAGACGACAAGGGTTAAGACTCTCTCTCATCATGGATGGGAGGGGGTGTGTGTGCATAGTTGTTATTCCAAGGCTTTACATGGCTTCATCTTCATATCTGTATTCCGAGTGGCTCAAACAGCGACTTTCCGGATACCGCGTGACTAGCATAAACCTATAGCCATTATGAATCTAGTCTATCTACCATGAAGATGGTCTGGTGGGCGGTGGCAAAGACCGTGATGGAAGATACTACGCCCGATGGAAATCTGACATTTAAGCTGCTTTTCTTCTTCCCTGTGTTTTAGGGGGTTATATTTTTCTTTTTCTTTTTCTTTTTCTTTTTAAATATCTTGACACCTATTTAGTCTCTAGTTGTATCTGTACTCTAAAAAGTTACAGCCAGCGCCTTGCGGTCTCCTCATTTCTCCCATAGACTAGCGCTGTAACTTTCTCTCTTGCATCTCGGCAGGTTTGTGTCCATAAGCTAGGCTAAGCTAAGCTAAAGCAACAGCCGTACATGTACATTTACTTGCTTTTTGTTGCTTATGGACTGGACCGCCCTGGAAAATACTCCCAAAACCGTACTAAAAAAGGCCTCTCAAATTTGATCATATCTTTATCTTTCCTGCACTTTTAGCCTGTGAGAGAAAACAAACACAAGATAAAAAACCGGAGAGAGAAATACACATGAATTGCCTCATGTACTCGATACATTTATTTTGTGGGACAAGATTGCGAATCTAGACTAACTCTTCTTTCTCCTCTCCTGGTGTCAGCCAAACAACACCATATCTTAGGAGAGTGTTATCTTCATTCATGAAAAGGGCTAGAGGCTAAAGCAAAGCTGCATATAGTAGACGTGAACAGAGGAAACGGTCTGATCGCACCAAATATCAGAAACGGGAATAGAAAGAAACTGTTTTCTAGCGCTGTACCATGGAAGCAAGCCACTGGGACAAGTGCTACTGCAACGTCTTGTACTAGCTAACGCCAAGAAACTGTGGGATTTCTGCTTCGTTATCATTTGAGGACTACGAGATGAATAGGAACCAAAGGGAATTTGATGTATTTCTTTCCTTCTTCATATTGGCCGAGACGGCCTTGTTAGCTATCTGTCCATGTTACAAGTGGCTAGTATTATCTTCTCCGAAAGGGAATATCCCCGAAGCACAAACGGACCATGACGTGAAATCAATATCCCAACTGTGATGCCTGATTCTTCCTGGTCGACAAATCTCTGTCAATATTACAACTACTTTTGGAAAACAACCGAACAAAAACAACATCGGTGTCGCCATCGATAGAGAAAACGGCTTGCTTACATGATGAAGCTACGGCATCGAAAAAAAAACCATGCTCCATTTCTTCCCCCCCCCACGGAACTTGACGTTGCTTGTGTTGTGTGGCTTATAGTTTAATGTCACCGTAGAAAAGCTATACAGCTGATCTATAGTCTAGTAGTTATATATGAACCCCACGAAAGAAATGATGAAATGATCAACCCATATTTATACTTTACTCGTGACATACGGACTAAACGACAACGACAATACGACGGACGTTGGATGCCTAGAAATCTAGATGCAATAGACACGTCTCAGTTATGCTTCCATGCGTTGAAGAGTAAAAAGAGAGAAGAAAAGTACACCAAACATAAAAAACGTACGGTGTCGGGATCTTCTAGAGAAAACAACTACCTGGAACCCGAAGTTCTCACGATACTCCGAAGCAAGAACTTGTGAATAGAGAAAGAAAACAATCTCTTAGCATAAGATCCAGAATGATTTCAGTGGGAAGAAAAACTACCAATGGGGCCACACGATTGCCTACTCTTGATACCTTAAGGGAATGAATGGCTTGCTTCAACTTACACATACAAGGTAAGCCAAGGGTTATTTCTGTGACAGAATATAAAAAAGCGAAGCAACAGGTTAGACAACGCAAAACATAAGGGCGAGATGTTTCTGCTGTTGTGCTTTGGCTTGACCTCCTTGACGATCTCACACGCGGAATTACTAGGAAAGCAAACAAAGACTTGTAGCAAAATAGGAATAACCATCGTCAAAGCATAGTTATCGTCTATTTATGACTAGCATTAATAGGCCCTTCTACTTTTCTTGACTTGACTTGACTTGACTTGACTTTAAGAACACAGGAATATCAAATGTTAATTTGACAGTCCCAAGTTAGACACCGAACCGAAGGAATACCAATATAGCATGCATATATCTCTCCAAGACCGCTTTATCATGCTTTCTTCTCATCAGACCAGAAGCCAGGAAGTTGCATTTGAAAAATAAATAAGCAACAATATATGCAACTACTACTCGACTCCTGATACAGTGACCATTTCCTGGGTTTCTAGCCAATATGCCACCGGGACAGAAACCCGACTACTGGATTTATATGAATAAGCGTTCTTTGACACGAGCACTGATAGTTGTAGAGGTGAAGCGCAATACAGCCTGGTTGTCGGTGCACCTGGCAGTAAGCATATAAATATGTGTATAAGAAAGAAATAACAAAGTAGCGTTGTATGCATCAAGCCACACCTGGGTCGTTGATTCTAACGCCCACTTTCACGGAAGACCTTCGACCCCAAAGCATGAGGCTACTGCTACGGTATCGGTGGCTCCGACTTATTGTCTCCGTAAGATATTCAAGATATAGGATCGTTCATGTGGTATGTCCTAATACCTACATGATATATATCGTAAGCATGCCTTCGTAAGCCGCAGAAACGGCTCATTACGAGAAGGAACAACATGAAAAATAGGAGAAAGTAACAGACAGAGACAACAGGAGTGTATCTATGCCGTTCAAAAAGAAGAGAGAGGGAGATGCGATGGAAGGCTAATGTGAGATTGATGAGAAGACGAGAAGCGAGAATAGTCCAGCTAAGAAAAAAGTCGAGTGATTTCTCTTATCTATAGACCTGGTCAGTGCTTTAGTGTGCCTTCTCACGTCACCCCGCGCATATCAAGTCTTTGGATGGACGGGCGGGCGTTTCTAACAAAAGTATATACAGGAAATGCCCTACTGTTCCAGCGCCGTTGACAACTACAAGGCCATTTATGGGTTTTTACTGCTATAAGTAGCCGTGGATGGAATCCAGGGCCAAACATGGCTCGAGCTTCATGGGGGGGGGGGGGGGGGGATTGCGTTGGTTGAACGTGTTGATAGGCACAAAGTTACAATAATGGCCTTGTTCAGTTCCACGAAGGACTAGGAAAAAAAGAACCATGAAAAGAATAGAACACTCGTAGCTATAATTCCAAAAATCTAGGCCCAGATCCTTTGGGCGGTCAAGGGCCAGACTGAGTAGTATTATATATTATAGAGGAGCTTACATGTGAAAACAGCGAGTCTAAGTGGTAGTTAGAAAGTTATATCTGTACATTTGCACATACAGATACAGATATGTAGATGGTTGGTTAAAAGCGAGGCGTGTGAAACAAAAAAACGCATGAGATGAAAAGAATAACGCAGATTAGTGATTAGTACTTGACTAGCGTTGCTCAAAACGCCCGCTGCTGAGCTGAAGGTTGCAACGCAGCTACTTGACCGACGATAAGCATTTCTACTATGTATTTTGACTAGTGGACAGAAACAGAGTTTTGGCAGACAGTATCAAAAAGATCCCTCTTTACGGCCAAAGTCTCACCAACAGAGTCGCTATGCCACCACTGTGACGTCCCGTGGCCATTCTGTTTAGTTGTACAGTGATTTGTATATTGGATGGCTCGGCTGATGCAAGTCGGCTGGCGGTTGCCTGAGATGTTGGTCCTAAGAGTAATCCAGAGAAGCACGGCGGGACTGAGATCTGAGGCGATCTCAAGGTTTATTTGAGCGAGGAAGGAATGAGGATGTTGTAGCCAAGTCTTGTTTGTCTCTCTTGTCTTGGGATAACAGGGGGTCGGTCATGTTCTTAGCTCTAAACTAGCTAATGTCCCCAGAGTTTATTTTGTTTAGGTGGCTATTCAGTGGGTAGAGACACTGTGATCTGCAGTCTAGCCGCCTGAACTTTATTTGGGTATCACCGTTAACAGGATGTACACATGTATTGCGACTTATAATTCGTCGAGCTTCTGCGATAAGACGCTGATTTCTGTCTGACATGTTGTATTTTAAAAAATCATGAGCTTCACTGTCAATAGCAGCCTGCTGATAGGATCAACAACAGCTGTACTATGTAAGCAGTAAGCCAACTATCGGCCTTCCCGAGCCACTCGTTACCACTAGGATGAACCAGGCCACAAGGCCTATGTAAGTTCGAAATTTCGACGCTGTACATGTACATAGTGCGATATCGTTTTAGCAGGGCGAAAACTAATCGAACAAAATAAGTATTATGATCATTGAATAGACAATAAAGATGGCAACAAATATTGCTCAAGGCGTCGGCTGGCTGACTACTGCGCCGCGATGCAATAACACGACATAGTGGCTTACGGTGTCACTGAGACATAGTATAGTTGTAATAACTATGCACTTCTACCTTGTATTCCAATTAGTGAGACGCAGCGGCTATTTTTGCTGAAGTGCTGTAAGCGTGGCTGGTAAAGACTAGTTGTTAGCCTTGTATTCACTATTAACAATACATGTAGATGGAGTGATATTGATAGAAGTATCAGGTAGCGCTGATAAATCAGTGTGTTGTACTGATAATACCAGCTATAATCATGAACTTCCGGGTTGTTTGTGTATCGTATCAAGCCTGGATCGGTTCCGCGAATGAACGACGAACCACAAACGCATGCCTAGATATCTTTTGACAATCTAAGAGGCAAACATAACAACCTCTTTGATTGCCACTTGCCAGTTGACTGGCAAGGGGTCATGATGGCGTGGGTAAAGGAGGGAAGATCGAGTGATAAGACCGTTGTATTCATGCCTGCTTTTGGCGTGGAATTAGAGTAAAACGAAATTTCCAAATTTCAAGTGACTTAATGGGATTGAAGGATGGATAGGACGAATTCATGGCAAAACGAGTAAAAACCATGTTTTGGGGAGTAGTGCTAACAAACCAAGTATTGCCGTTGCAGGACGATCGAGAAAACAAACTATGTAGAAGCTAGGACTGAGCTAGTCAACTACTATGTAAGCTCTCAAGGACGAATCGAGCTTGCTTCCCGATATCATACGGATATTGGCAACGAGAACGGACAAATGCAACTAATGAGATGCCCCAAACCGCTAAGAATGGGCATTAAGGTATATGATCTTGAACCTTTGAGGAAAAAAAGCCCCATTCTTCTTCGTAGAGGATAGTCTAGGAGCGCGGCTGGCCGTTTTAAGACATAGATACGATGTAGTCAAATGATAAAATCATCTGTTCATGTTGTGATTATCAATATCTCTTGTCTCGTCGCTACACAATATTAGTTTCTCCTAGTCTGGATTCGTTTTCTCATATCAACGTGGGCAAATATTTAGTTGGGTCTATACTAGAAACCGGAGCAATGCCATCTGGACAGAGAAAGAAGCGTGTTCGTGATTGTTCACGTGCTGTATAGCTGATAGGCATACGGCATCAATATAACATCCGAGAACAAGCATCGACTTAAACAAGATGAACTCCATCATCATAGCTAGATAGCTAGCACGCGTATTCAGGCTATAATGCGAGGAAGCTTAGGGTGATAGACGATAGTCTGTTTATGCTCTAACCAAACTAGTGTATCAGCGTAGTTTTCATATCGTAATCGATAGCTCCAACACACGGTTTCCAATAGGGGATGGTTGCGGAGAAGGCTGTATAGCTTGAAGTCAAAACATGAGCTCGGATAACAGGAGAAACATGTAATGATTGGAATTGCCAGTCGCTAGGCCAAATAGAGTTTGATGGTAGAAACGTTTACCCAAAATCATCCGAGTCTAGTTCTCCAAAGGCAACGGCGATATCGCGATATCGTTTTAATATGGTGAACACTTGACGCTGGCCAGTATTCCGGTCACTAAGCTCTTTGACTGGGGCCTGTCGGAATTATCGAAAGCCTACGTCGTAAGGCTGCAAACCAACACTATGTTGAGTTCTTTCGAGATCGCAGCATACTCGAGAGACTGGGAGACAGACAAGCGTATCATATAAGGGTTTGATATCTAATGAACTATTGTATACAGTTAGCTACATCTCCTGTCGCATTTGAAGTTAAGCACTCGCCGATGTATATCGAAAATGAACCATGCCGTTATGACTTTGCCTAGAACAACCTAGTAGAGATTTCAACCGGCCGGCGGCCGGGACGGCGGCGCTGAAGTTTAACCCAGGGACGATTGCGGGGAAGTAAGATCTGTACTAATTCCAACTTGTGTAATTGGCAACACACCTTCATACTGATCGATCAACTTCCAATCCCATAATCAACCACAACTCCATCTCCAAAACCAGATATTTGCATTGCGCAACACGAATTGCGACAATTGACAACGTATAACGTCCATACTAAGAAGCAATAACTTCCCAAGAGACACTCCAAATTCCCCAATATCGAGACAACCCTGTTTTGATTCTATTGGGTAAGGGAAACTAGGTTTTGTCAGGACGAAGCTGGTACGTATGTCATGGAAACGACAATGCGCTTCGTGCACTCAGGCCTTCTCCTTATGGGCTTTGGAGTTCTTTCGTAATCAATACGAAAGAAGCGACAATCTCATTGAAGGCCGTTTAAGATGATTGATGATCTGGACAATAGGCTTAGCAAATTTCACATTGGAATCTCCGGCAAGCAACGCGGCCAGTCGAGCTTGACTTAGCCAGCCATGAGACCCCATCTACAAACAGAGTTGAACCCGTCTCGATGCTAGTAAATCTATACAGTACTGCTTGTTCGTAAGTAATCCTTTGGTCTGAAGACGCTGAAGCTTGCGTCTTTCATGAGGCTCCGGCTATTCTAGCCATTGCTAGTAGAACTCAATGATTAGCAGACTTGTTCTCCTCGAAAGTATGTGGATATATCGCAGACAACGCAGCCTTCCACTCGAAGACGAGGGGGGGGGTGAGATTGTAGTAGTGGCAGTTAGTGCCAGATTAGGAATCAGGAATAGCTATCTATATACCTAGTCAGATTCCTTTGTTGGATTAAATTCTATGGTGTGGGATTGTCTTATTATGCTAGTGAGGTTTGCAGAACAAGGTCTATCATTGAACATGTCGCTGAGAAATGGCTCTTGAATGCACTACTGTATTTTTGTAGCGTCATCATGCCTGACATTCTGTCACCTATGTAGGATTATGATCCCAGAGTGATGGGCATCTATAAATGGGGCGCACTGTGCTTTAGAAGCATGATAGGCACAGGCACCCTGGAAAGTCACATCATAATCGGTGGTTTTGAGTTTGGGGCTATCGCGTAATAAGGCTCCAACGAAGGGTATCACGGACCAAGTCGTCGTTTCGCGCAACGGAGCTGATAGGCGTAACTTTGGAGGGCTTGTAGATTTGGAGTGTTATAAATTGAAATGACTAAATTGCCACGAGCCACTAGAAGCGCAGGGGCTGCGGAGGAGCCAATCGCTGGTTGAAGAGAGGTAATCAATGCTGGAAAAGGGCACGCGATGGCTCTGGGGTCGATGGAGTCGTTAGAACGTGGACGAATATTTCTTTAGTCGGAAAACCCATTACGCAGATCTAGCATGACCAGTTACCAAACTGGAAAGACAATAGAATTCGGACTAGACGTCAAGGACAACCAATATGAACGAAAATAAAACGGCTTGTAACTCAGTGTATCGAGGCTGAGAGGGCTACTGAGAGGGCTATGCCAAGACGCCATAGAGTGGAAGGCCGGAAGGGATGCAAGTAGTAGGATATGTCGTCGATTGATGGATGGATAAATGATGATAGAATTCAACTCGTGATGGAGACTGAGAGCGAGTCGACAGGAAGAAAATAATGATTTGTTGTTCATTGTCGTGACAAAGGTCAACAGCATTGCCGCAAATCGAAGCGAATCGGCAATACCCTATAAACAGCCGGTTCAGGCGTTTTCGGCGAAGCAATTACCACAAAGAGCAACGAAATGCTGTGGTAATCTAACAATACGACACCTTTGGCTATTGATTCAATTGGTGAAAGGAGATTATGCACTAGAAAGTGATTGTCGAAAAGGGATAAAGTGCTGACATCGTGAGCAAATAGGTCGGATCTAAATTGTCGACGAGATCATTACGATGATGTTGGTTAGCCATTGGAGGCTTGCTGTCGGTCTTCAGGGTCGTTGATGACAATCCAAGGGGCTACAGGTCGTCCATGAGTGTATCGCTAACAGCTTCAAGTGCTGGCTGATAGAAGACGCGGATGGGCTTCAAGCTATCTATGGGCTGTCGAGATATGGTGTATTTCGCTCGTCATTTGTCATACAATCGGTCGTTGATATCGATGTCCGGTGTACTTCTTTAGGCTGATGTTGACTAGAAAGACAACAGCACCGAGATTTTTCATCTATCACATTCATGGAGTTGGTCAGTTGTCGATTTCATGTTTACATGAATATTCATCGTGTAGTAGTTCGAATATCGTAAGTCGCATCTGTGAGTTGGAGAGTATAATGTATATATCGTGACCGAGTAGGTAAAATAGAGTTTATTGAAGAATAATCTAGGAAACAATATGACAATGAAGTCAGCTCAACTACACATCAACGCTTGGAAGAATATTTCATCTTCGACTTCAAAAAGGGCGGAACTAGCTAATATATAACCGATTGCATTGTCAATTTTCTTATCAGTTGCGCCCTTTGAATTCAGCCGCCATGACTCTTCTTAATTCCTTGTACACGTTCCTATGCCCATTTTCAACTCGTTAGCGATAGCAACGCCAATCGATCGAACATTCTCAAGCAGCTTCAATAGTTTCTAGATGTCTTCTAAACCCTGCGCACGCCCTTCCGTCGGCATCACCCGCTACTGAATACAGCAAATATTGCTTTTCCGCGGACGAAATTTGGTACGTTAAAGGCTAAAATGCCATGTGGTGTCAATACGCCCGACTTCATATGATCGTTATCTCGACAGCATATTTTGCACACTCCTCAATCCGCCCTCAGATCTGCGGCTTGACATGACTTGAGATCTCTCTAAATCCCGTGGGCTCATATATTCAGTCACGGAGTGTAACATGGTATGGATCGAACTAGTGTGTATCGTTCCCGACGATACTGTTGACTTGAACCGCAGTTTTTATCGACGAGAGGTCCACTTTAGACCACCGGACACGATAATAACTTTAAGCCCAGTCTTTTATTCCAGGCGTCTGTACATGTATTATCTAAGCTATTGTGGAAGACATCTTGCTGGAAATATGCGGTAGATCCAGATGTTGCAGATGGCTTATCGCCGGCTAATCACATTTCCAAAAGTACGTCATGCTATTACCAATGCGATTAGAGATGCAGTTATCATTTGATGAACTATATATGGCAATTTCTGTGGATTGGTTATTTGTCTATCTGGTTCGATTCATGTTGACCTGCCATATGTGGCATACATCGTATGTGTTATATTCATTTGGGGCTATGATTGTAAGAGTTTCCCGCGGGTGGGGCCCAGGCCGTCGCCGGAAAAGTGAGCTTATCTATAAGTTACCAATTCAATTGCAGTTAACCCTAACAATTCGTTACTTTCGTTTTTTTTCGACGCCATGAGAAGCTTCCCAATATCTTTACTAATAAAACCAGATAAAATATTAATTCACAAACATATCTCTATTATTGGCGTTTATAAACTAGAATTTAAAACCGAGCAGTTTGAAAGGTGCAGCTGGTCGATACCTTACAAAAATCAAGTCATGCTGGCACCTCTCCCGGAACCTCCCCCATGGTATGGGCAACTAGAAGGCCTCCCTAGAACAACTGACAACCCACCGGCGAGTGCGGTGGTCACTGGACAAGGAAAAGATTTAGCAGCAGTGGCACACCTGCGACACAAGGAAACCTGCCCTTCCTCCGACATCTGGCTATACACAGATGGCTCCAAAAGCTCCGAGGGATGGATAGGCTCTGGATGGACTGCCGAAAAGGGAGGAACAACTATCCTGGAGGGATCATACTCGGGAGGCAGATGGAAAGAGGTCATAGACGCCGAAATATTCGCGATACTACATGGACTTAAAGGCCTCGCCCCGACAGTGACAAACAGGTGCACAAGCATCTGGATCTGCCTGGACAACAGGGCCGCGGTATCCCGTATAAACGGATCACATAACAAGGCAGGATCCTCTCAAGAGGCAATTGACCAGGCCAAGAAGCTTATACAGACATTGAAAAATGGGCTG
>RHLR01001000.1:0-10970 GCA_009806335.1 Davidsoniella australis
ATGACTCGTGGCGATTTGAGCCGTTGGCGTGAGCAGTCGCTTTGGTATATCGGCCATTAGCCTGAGCACCAGCACGCAGACGGGCTTGACTTTGGTCGTCATCCTCGCTGTCCTCGTCAGTATCGACAGTCCGAGAAGACTTGGGCTGCCGACGCGAAGCTCTGGATGGGTTTTTGCGCGGCGTTGTCACAGAGCCATTAGCAGTAGAGCTGCTAGGAGTATTGCGGCGCTTAGTAGTAGAATGAGCAGCGTCATCTTCACTTTCATCCAAAGCCCGCTTGCGAGTCTTGACGGCAGCTCCCGTTTGGGTACGAGTGCGATATCCAATATCTCTATCAGCATCGGTGGCCTGTGCTGATGATGAGGCAGTAGTCTCGCCATAGTCGACGGTCTTGCGCCGTCTGAGAGAATGGCCGCCCTTTGATGGAGCATCCTCGTCAGCTTCGTCTTGGGATGAAGCAATGACGGCGGCTACACTAGACGAAGCCGTCGCTCGGAACTTTTTACGCAGCCCAGTGCTTGACGGTGGTGACGAGGCATGTACGGCGGTAGCAACAGTGCTTCGTCTATTAGACACCTGCGGCGTCTCAGGCGGCTGGTCAACGGCGGCAGAGGCCAGGTTCGATCTACGACGAGATGACCGAGGGCCCGTCATGGTGATAGTGGGATAATGAAGAAGAAGAGGGTGGTAATAGTAGGTCTAATAAGCGGGTATATGGGCAGCTTATAGCCAGATGCTGTGGAGCATAGAAGACTGCCAGTATCAGTATAGCAACTATCACAGCAACAGTGGCGACAGCTATGGCAAAAACAGCGAGTAAAGCACCAGTGCTGTTTGTGTTTCTGCTTCGCTGACGGTGGTGAGGCCGCGACGTACGCCGAGAAGGTAGCAAAAGAAGACTGATGGATGGAGAAAGCAAAAGATGTTGCTTGAGGGGATAATATAGCAGCAATGCAGGCGTTGAGAGAGACAAATCACGATCGCAGGTGGCAGTGAAAGTGCAAGATAGACGCTGGCGATATCAGAGCTCCAAGGTCTCTCGCGATGCAGTCAATGCAGTCAATGCAGTCAGTCAAACGCAGGGCAAGGCGAAGATGGTAAAAGTGCAAAAAGTGCAAAAGAAGTCTGAGTTGTGTAAATGTAAATCAATCACCCGCAGCGACAGCGACCAGGTCCAGGCTTGTCTTGTTGGAATATGTAATGTAATGTAAGGCAAATTAATGAAGAGGAAGAGAAGAAAAAAAGTTAGCCGATCAGGTTTAGCTGCTGCAAGGCAACCGAGCAAACAGACCACTAACCCAACTAGCCCAACCAACTGCTGAGCCTGTTGTTTGCCTTTGCTTTAGCCTGCTGGGTACCAAGAACCAGAGCTCTACAGCGCTAGGTCCACCGTAATAGGCCACTGTTCTTCTGGTTGCTATGCTGCCACTGATCACAGCACGAGATCACAACACTACATATAGCCAGTAGCACTTGTGATGGAATAAACGAAGCAAAATACTGACAACCCGATTTACAAGGTGTTTGCAGTATATCATCTATATCACAGTCATCATCATCACTGCTATTGGATGTCCCCCATCACGGTATCTGGTCTTTTTCCCTGCTGTTTGCGATAGGATGAATGATATGTCTATCTATGACGCTTCGCTTACCTCTGCATAACACTATATTCCAAGCACTGAATTCCATTATCACTCACTACCAGGTCGACCACGTCTGTTTTTGACGCAAAATAACACCGGGTGCATTGGTTACCGGGACCTCGGAAAGTTGTCAAGTTTATTCATTACTACGATACATATTGCAATAAACAAACAGCGAAACACTATCCACTCTCTAATACTCAATGATCCCCATCATACAAGCGCCTAATATCGGGTCTCGAGCTACGTAGACCGCATAGCAAAAAACTTAGTTGTAGAGAAACATCTCATCTGGTATGCTATGAAAGCAAGCAAGTCGACTACGAGCAAGGGATAAAACGACTCAGCAGCGAGAGACTAACGCAGCCAACGTAGTTAGTTGTACTGACATAGAATCAAAGGGAAACGGTGAGCATCTCGGTCTCATAGCGTCAGCAATCAATTTTTTCTCTATCACAGAACCCACTATATCACTTCGATATCAAAGTATTCATTAACATTCATACAGGAGGATACGATATTGCATGCTGTTCTATTGTGATACAACCATACCTCAGTGATAGCTATTATGATTTCCGTGTAAGTATTGAATGCGTCAAGCGACATCTCCTACGAAAGCATAGCATCCGTTACCACTGATTTATAATTATCGATTTCTGGCAAACTTCGGCCACTTTTCATTCGAGGCGAAGCATCTATCTTGTGCAATACATACCTTATATGTACACAGTTTCTTACACCGCCAACCAATCCAAAGTTTACTTAGTATCTTTTTTTTTTCTTTTTTTCGAATACTACTTTGTGCTTTTTTCTATTGGTAGCTCTCTTGATAAATTGTACGCCGTGCAGATATAGTTGTAAGCATATCATGTCATAGTGTTTTAACTTGGCTATAGTTTCGATCTAATCACTGTTAGGTGGCTGAAAAGAGAAAAAGCCCACTTGCAAAAGAATTACTAACTACCATTACTTACTATTAAGGGGTACATACCAGATGTGGACCAACAAGGAAACTCAGATCCTAGTTCGATTCGTTTTATAAGAGCCCTTCTACCATAATTCCAACCTTGTATTTTAGCATGTTAGTGCATCTGTGTCCCAATAGAAGACAAGAATAACAAATATTATAACATCCATTGAAATCCGTGTTTTGTCATCCATCAAGTCAATCTTGACATTCAGACTAAGTGCATTTGACTAGATCTATCTGAAACTACTTGATAGATACGTCGAATGGTATCTTCAATACCCAATAACACCTTAACTGATGACATAACTATTTAGAGTTTATTCGACGCTCGCTAAATATATTCTAAAAAAATAAAATATTACCTCCATGGCTAGGCTAGGATCATATATGTATTTCTAAGTCATAGTATTCGTAGGTATGTAGAAGAGAAGACTTTTACTATTTTCTATTACAACTACAATAGACATCAAAACACGATTCTTTGCCATAAATATTAAAGGTGAAACGATGATGTTACTTTTGTTTATTGCTAGTCTAGTTGTATAGAACGTTGTTAACTATCAATATTTCAGATGATCGGGTACTTGCTCCTAAAAGGGGTTTACTTCTCGAATAAGTGACAGCACATGCTATTGACAACTATTTGTACGTAGTTACATATATATCTGTATAGTTATCTATAAATACCTTTTACTTTTCATGTGCTGCTGTACTAGTGAAATTCCATGTCTAAATCAAGACAACTTACAATGAATAAGTTTTAACGCTAGGGTTACACGTTTTTTTTTTTTTCTCTGTAAGTCTCTGCATATGTAAGTTGAAAAGTTGAAGAAAGTTGCCACAATCCCAGTTAGGCTACCTAAACAGCCTCATCTACAATGGGACTGTGGCGCTCCTTAAAGCTAGCCAATCAAAACACCCTTGCATCTATTATGTACCCATTTTTAGTATGTGAGGCTTGGCTAACTGATATTTGGAGCATCATGGAAGGGGTAGTTCGTTCACTAGAAATTGCTTTGTTGTTAGCTTGTTTTGCAGTACGTTACAAAAGTTGAAAGCTTCAATTGAAGTCTTTATTGTCTGATTTAGCGAGAGGATAGTTTGTTAGTGAATGCTCACCGCTTCTTAGATTGAATTCGAGAATTGCCCTCCACACCTGCCACACTAACTTTAGCGAGCTACAACACCACATACGCTGACCTTGACTCGACTACATATCTTATCGCCTTACCCAGTTGATAATCCATTGTCTATCATTATGTCGTCCAAACGGACCACCAAACCCGCAGCAGCTGCCGACGATCTGGATAACCTCTTTGAGGGAATCGACGACAAGCCCTCTACCACGAAAAAGCACTTGAAGTCAAAGCCTGCGTCTGCCGCGTCCAAAGCTCTGAAAGATCAAGATATCCTTGCCGACCTCGAAAGTCAGCTCTCCGATAAACCCGTTCCGTCACGCCCACACACCCCACGCCTGAAAGATGCGACCCCCTCTAAGCCGTTGGTTCGCCGCATTACCAACAGTACCCCACCACCCGCAGGAGACTCTAGGAAGAGTAATGATTCTTATCGTGGATCAACCGTTGCCAGCTCCTCTGCCAGCCCTATCCTCCGGGCAACCGATCCCGAGCCAGCTCAGGCCAGCTCCGGCGGTGGGTGGTGGGGCTTAGTTGCTGCTGCGAGTGCTACTGCGACTGCTGCTATCAAACAGGCTGAGCAGGCCGTAAAAGAGATTCAGCAAAATGACGAAGCGAAGAAATGGGCTGACCAGGTTCGGGGTAATGTTGGCGCCCTGAAAGGTCTTGGTATGTATTGCTACCGCCAATAATTATTCATTTATATGAGTATTATTTCTCTTCGTTCAGCTTTTGTGATGGATAATTTTCGTAATAGTCTATGGAAAAGGGCGTTTATCTAAGCATTAAATGAAAATTGCCACTAACATATGTTATCTATTTGTAGGTGATGAACTACGTCATCGTGCAATGCCAACGTTTACCAACATTATCCACACACTAGCACCGCCCATTTCGTCTCATGAACGCCTCTTGATCCACATCACCCACGACTTCGTCGGCTATCCATCACTCGAACCTATGATTTACGATGTGTTTTCTGGCGTCATGTCACAAGTCGAAGGTGGCGATCTCATGGTGGCCCAACGCGGTGCCGAGGGCAGGAGTCGTGGATCCGAACCTGGCTGGCATGATGGCCCATGGTGGCGCATAGTCGATAATGAGCGTGACATGGCTACGATTAGAGGTCTAGTTGAAGGTACAAAACTCTGCCGTGCTGCTGCGGAAGCCTTTGCTTCTGAGTTCTTTGCTGCCAACGGTGGTATCGAACAAGCGCGTATTCGTGCTAACGAAAATCTTTCGGAGTCTAATCCGGTGCGCACGTCCAACATCTTCCTAAGTGTGCAGTCCATCTCTACCGAAGCACAGGGTTCTCTTTTTGCAGGTAACTCAACCAAGGATAAGACTACGGATGCGAGCTCAGCTGTAGCGGATGCCCCGGAGGTACCCGAAGAGCTCATCCAGTTTGCTGTCTTTATATATGATCCAATTCATAGTATCGAGTTCAGCTCGCTATCACAGGCTGTGCCTGCCGAGTGGATCGACTGGTTAGAGGCCGCTGCTCCGGAAAGATCACCCGATGATGAAGATGAGAACGTACCCCCCGAGATTGCTGCGGCGCCCGAGGAAATCCGTGCCATTCTCGAGACTGGTGGCGTGGACCCACGCGAATGGGTTAGTGAGTGGGTGGAACAGACTTTGACATTGGCACTCGGCACTGTTGCGCAGAGATATGTTGCGCGCCGCATGGGCGTCGGTGAGCGTGACGCCATCAAGGGAAAGCGGCGTCTGGAGGAAGTTATACAAGACGGCGCGGGTGAGGTTGCACGAGCAAATCTTATATAAATTTAGTATGTAGAAGTGTAAGGTGATAGTAGTAATTTTCACGCAATGACCAACTATGTTATCGGTATAATGAGATATTACGTCACTCTGTATGTACACTTGGAAAGAAATAATAGCCTAGCCTGTCTTTACTTTTCTGTCTTCATACATCCAAATGTAAGAAAGTACAATGCCTACAACATTGCTGTCATTTGTGTAGGAGCACTTATAGTGGGTTCCATTGGCAAGGTTAATAGATACTGGGGAGAAAACTACATGTACTAATCCATACAGTTATATTAGTATGTACATATTGTATGTTGTACAATACATTGGAGAGACCCGGGCTTCAGTCATTTGCTTTTCTTTTATCTTCATAGTAACCGATATTAAAGCCTGTGATACATGCAGATTGTAGTCAATCGAAATGAAAGTAAAGCATAGAGTAGACCGCCTTAGAACACATCTAGTTTGACATGCATTGTATGTTGCATAATGGGGTTCTTGTGTATTAATCCCAATTGGGAGCACTTTGCCCCTCGCACTATGATAAGCCGATAAGAAACTTTTTCGCTTTTGAGTCCTTTCCCATTTGAGATGGCACAGTCATACAGGCCAATAATGATTGGAGGGGCACATTATCGTTTTTTTTTTTCTTTTTGCGCGGCATCTTTCTTCACTTATAGACAAAAAGTCTGATCTCTCCCTTTCTTTTCTAAATTTCTTGAATTTGAAATTTGGCCGATATCGTTGATATCTACAGAGAGACACTAAAGCTTTTTGTCTTGGTATCTACTTAACTCTTTCTTTATATTTTATCCTGGCTAGCTTTGTTCTAGACTTCTAATACCCCTCCAACAGCTCTTTTATCTTGGCGAACCCGGGTGTTTAAATCATTCAAGATGTCTTCCACCGAGAATGTTGAGGTTGTCCCTCACAAGACCTTCGATACCATCCTAACTCTGGATTTCGGCTCGCAGTAGTGAGTGGATGGTCTAGACTAAAACGAAAAGATTATTTTTTCATCTAACCTGGAATATCACAGCACTCACTTGATCACCCGCCGTCTTCGTGAGCTCAACGTCTACTCGGAGATGCTACCATGCACACAGAAGATTTCTGAACTCGACTGGAAGCCTGCCGGTATCATTCTGTCCGGTGGCCCCAACAGCGTTTATGCTGCCGACGCTCCCCACGTTGACCCCGCAGTCTTCGACCTTGGCGTGCCTATCCTAGGCATTTGCTACGGTCTCCAGGAGATCGCTTACCGCAGCGACTCTACAAACGTTATCGCTGGTGAACACCGTGAATACGGCCATGCTGACCTCAAGGCTTCCAAGGTCAACGGCCATGTTGACCGTCTGTTCAAGGACCTGGAATCAGAGTTCAAGGTCTGGATGAGCCACGGCGACAAGCTGTGCAAGCTGCCTGAGGGCTTCCACACTATCGCGACCACCCCCAATTCGGAGTTCGCTGCTATCGCCCACGAGTCCAAGAACATCTACGGACTCCAGCTTCACCCCGAGGTGACTCACACCGAGAACGGTACCAAGATTCTGGAGAACTTCGCCGTTGGAATCTGCGGTGTTCGCCAGAACTGGACCATGGCCAACTTCGTTGACCAGGAGATCACCCGTATCCGCAAGTTCGTCGGTGACGGTCAGGTTCTAGGTGCCGTTTCGGGTGGTGTCGACTCTACTGTCGCAGCCAAGCTGATTCAGCGTGCCATCGGTGACCGCTTCCACGCTGTGCTGGTTAACAACGGTCTGATGCGTCTAAACGAGTGCGAGACCGTCAAGGCTACTCTGGAGGCCCACGGCATCAACCTGACCGTTGCTGACGCTTCCAAGGAGTTCCTGGATGGTCTTGCTGGCGTCACCGACCCCGAGAAGAAGCGCAAGTTCATTGGTGTCAAGTTCATCGAGGTTTTTGAGGAGGAAGCTAAGAAAATCGAGGCTGCCTCCGCTAACTCTGATAAGGCTGGCCCCGTTGAGTTCTTCCTCCAGGGAACTTTGTACCCTGATGTCATTGAGTCCATCTCCTTCAAGGGCCCTTCGGCTACCATCAAGACCCACCACAACCTGGCTCTGCCTGATCGCATGAAGAACGGTCAGGGTCTCAAGCTGATCGAGCCTCTGCGCGAGCTCTTCAAGGATGAGGTTAGAGATCTTGGTCGCCAGCTGGATATCCCTCACGAGCTGGTCATGCGTCACCCCTTCCCTGGTCCTGGTCTGGCTATCCGTATCCTGGGTGAGGTTACTCCCGAGCGTGTTGAGATGACTCGTCAAGCCGACAACATCTTCATCAGCATGATTCGTGAACACGGTCTGTATGACAAGATTTCTCAGGCTTATGCTGCCCTGGATACTAGCCGCGCTGTCGGTGTTATGGTAAGCAACTACTTGGTGTTTTTAGGCGTATATTTGTTACCAATACTAACTAAATTAATAGGGTGACCAGCGTGCTTATGCTCACATCATCATTCTGCGTGCCGTTGAGACTACTGATTGTAAGCTATTCGTTTGACTCTTATTCGAAATATCCCAGACTAACAACTTCCAGTCATGACCGCTACTCCCTACCCATTCACTCACGAGTTCATGAACAAGGTCGCCACTAAGATCGTGAACAGCGTCCAGGTAAGCGAACACTCCGTGAAACGAAACGATCATGCTATATGAAAATACTAACTTCAATAGGGTGTCTGCCGTGTTGTCATGGATATTACTAGCAAGCCTCCTGCTACTATCGAGCTAGAGTAAGATAAAACACTTGGGCTTGCTGGCTGGCCACAAGAAGAGCCTACTAAATATCTTCAAAGACAAAAAAATATCATTATAAAATACGGGGGATAGAACAGCACTTATCTTTTTGGGGGGCCACATCTAATCATGTAGTCTTCTTTTCTTTTCTTTTTTTTTCATTTCATTTTAACATGGCGTACAGGAGTACTTTTTATATTGTATACTATTTTTCGTATACTCAAAAATCATATGGCCGTAGTAAAAGAAACTATTAGATAGGGCATGGATTATATACTGTTATAATAGTTACTCACAGTTACAATGGCAAAATCAACAAAGGCATGTCAACATGTACATATAATCGTTCCAACGTAGAAGAACATGAAACTCTGCATATACATTCTTTTGGCATAACATATATACCATGTATTTCAACCACAAAATTTGAAGTATGAACAAAAATTTGTTTATATGTGTAATTCTTTTAACAAGTCGTAACTAATAGCAAATAATACAGTAACATTCACCAGTTACTCTTTTAGTTGTCTCTCTATTTCTAGGTGATCTTCTGTATCTTCTAGTTCCTTAAGTTTAGGACTAGAAGATTTTTCTACTACAGTTAATCTCGTTTCTGGGATGTCCTTAACCTTGGTATAACCGACGCTTGGTGTGCCACGTAGTTTTCCTTCAATATCAAAGCCTATGCTGAGTATGGAATAATCGAACAAGACAACTGCCGATAGAATAACGACAATGAGATCGATTACGTGGACTGTCCACCAAAGATGCTGCTTGCCTAGAGGAGCAGCTTCATATTCAAACTTCCATGACCAAGACTCGTTATCGAACCAAGCACTGAATAGGCCAACGTTGCCGGAAAAATCACCCATCATGCTCCGGACTGTAATCTCGCGAACACCTGGTATGTCTTCTGCCTGATGGATTCCATCCTCCATGGCATCCCGCCAACGGACAGCCTGCCAAGACCGATCATCAGGGCTTTTATTGTCCGTCTGGTTGATGAAATGCCATGTATCACAACCGCTGTGATCGTGTCCGTTTAGAATTACACCAGGACGACCACGGCCATTGTTTGCAGTTGAGGGATTACCATTCATACCCAGAATACCCTCAAGGAAGCCCTTGCTGGCATCATAGGATAGCATGAATTGTTCACGGACACCACCACCCTCAGATTCGTCATGGAAGTCAAAGAAAGGGGAATCAACGCAGATACCAGCTTCCTTGTGGAGAGGAATATGTGTTAGAATAACGGTGAAGTGGCCGTCAAATTCAACAGCAGAAGAGGTACCGATAACGTCATTGATGAAAGAATAAGTATCATCCTGTAGCTTGGTGCTTTTCGCGGGGGTGTCAAGGTTCATGTTGTTGACTATGACTAAACGTAACTCGGGAATGAGGCGTGCAGACTCTGGGTTAGTCTTTTCGTTGTATAAAGTTGCGTTAAGCGTCTCATTGGTAATGGGGTGCTCAAAACGAAGCTCGTAGTTGGCCTTGCCATACATACGTTCGAAACGACGTAGACGAGATCTGGTCAAGTCTCCAGCATAGCCAACATCGTGGTTTCCAACGATATTGATGATACGGTGAGGCCAATCAGCAGCCATAGTCTTGTTGTCTTCACCAAGGTAGCCGGTCAACTCGTATTCCTCTGAAGGGTACGCAGCGACCTCGTCAGGGACACGTTGGCCGTCCACAAAAACACGGTTCCAGTAACGATCTCCACGACGCTTAAACTCTTCATCGTCGATCCATTGGCTACCAATAAGATCACCTAGTACAGTTACATGAGTAGGCTGTGTCCACCAGTGCATTGTGCGATAGATGTGTGCAAGATAGAGATCATTGCCAATAAGGTCAACGCGTTTCCTGAACGATACTAGCTCATTGTATAGATCTTCGAAGATGACCTCGACGATATCGTGGAAGGTAGCCTTTAGCCTATCGCGCAATGTATCGTGTTGGCTTACAAACGTGACATGATCCCAAACCTCGAACATATGTGGCATATGGCCGAGCCATGTTGTTGGGATTGAGGTGTCGCCCTCGAGCTGGGGATCGCCGATGGAAAGAAGACGGAACGGAGCCTGAGTATGGGTAGGTCCGAGGAAATCAAGATCGATCGGAGCATGTCGTCGGAGTGTGTCGAAGAAGGCAGCATTGCGACCAGGCGTACTCGATGCGTGAGAGTTGTGCGGTAATGGAAACGAATAGCGTAGAAAGACTGGATAGTAGTACAGGTATAGCGTAGCTAAGGCGCCAAACGGCGCAAGTAGGCATAGTGCCACTCGCAAAAGGGAGAGAAATCGCATTCAGACGGCGTTGTTGCGTTATTTTTCGGGTTGTTGATTTGAATTTAGGATCGTCGTTTGTGAACCACAAATAATTAAGACATGTGATACTAGTTTTAGGATAGAGTAAACAAATGACAAGGCTGAGAAGCCGAACCGAGACAGGCTATGAACAGGCTATAGGTTAGTATGGACCACGATTATCTTGTAGCAGGCCTCGTTGAAAGAATTTTGGTGTGGTCCATATAGGCACAGGAGATATATTTCAGATATTTGATTTGATTTGATTTGATTATATTTAACGTCTACCTAAATCACTAAGATCATACGACGCCGGGTTGGCTACCGGACAGATATTTAACGTCCTCCGCTCGACAAACTCAATAGCTTTGTATGT
>RHLR01001001.1:0-10963 GCA_009806335.1 Davidsoniella australis
TTCCTCTTATAGTTTCTGTACTTGTTTGTTTTTCTTTTTTTTTACTATTACCTTTGCTTTACACTCTATCGCCACATTCCAACCTAGTCTTTACACCTTAAAATTGCCGAACCAACATTAATATATAGGCACAACTCTTAGAAATTGCCACACAAATGTTGCAAACTCTTAATCTTAAGGCTGCGGGTTCGACCCCCGCATTGGGCTCAATTCCCGATGCTCCGGCTCAGCCGGAAAATTCGAACTTCGTCCTCCGGGATATCCTTTTTTCCTCTCTTGCTGGAGGTGCTGTGATGTCGTGGGGCTTAGGGGTTTCTCAATATAGGGTTGTCTTAGGGTTACCGAATATATTTTTTCTCTACTAAACATGATCCATCAACTTATATTGGTCGGATCCACGTGATCCACATAAAGACATAAAATGATAAATAAATAAATCAACTTATATAAATAACCCACTTAGATCTCTATGCAATTGTCTTTCACCTTACATCGTATATTACTTAGTATTAGTCCAGGGCCGGTATCTTAGATATCGAGGTGTTACATAGCTATATCATCTGCATTAGCACCTTAATAAACTTGATGCAAAAAAGAGGCTTTGTGGTAGTATACAACATTTCCTGTATATACCTGGAATAGGATTAGATTAAGATATTAGTCCTAGAGGTTTGGATATCCCTTACATCCTGTACTCTGTACCTGAACCCCCATACTAGGGATACTGAACTATCTCACTAGCTAGCTTATCCCTCAGAATCTGTACAAATAAAAAATTCATAAATATGTCTGGGGAGCTAGATAAAACATACAAATTTGTCCCCTCCCTCATGAAAAAAGCTTGAACCTATTCTATAAATGCTTGCGTTGCACAACTTTGTTACACATTGTCGTGGGCTCGCTAGTACACCTGTAGTGCTTCCACACTAAGGCTTGCAGGATGGACCCATGCAGCATACAGGCAACTAGCCAATTCTTGATGCCAAAACAAAAACAAACGCAAGCTGCTAATTAATACGGATCTTATAACTAGGTTGGTTGAAATCTCAGAAAATCTCTGATGTTGTAAAAGTGTTGCCGGACTACGCCGGTGAGACCGGCCGTTTAATAGCTATGTTGATATACGGATTGTGAATACAAATATCTTTTTTGATCTAGTCATCATAACTACGTTCACAACTACTTGAAATCACGTATTTTGAGGCTGCCGTAGTTCTGGACTGGTGGCGGCTGGTGATACAACAACGGATGAAGTTAGTAATTTCCCATGCATCTTGTCTTGATAAGGGAGACGACCATATCGTCCACTTTGTGTAGAGTCAGCAACGCCACGGCAAGCCGTATTCGACAGTACATTGCGCGACTTGATCCCTTTGTGGGAAACTATTTGTGGGAAAATGTATCCATAAACTGTATTGCATAAAGAGTGAGTGGACTTGTTTACGTGTTTATCATACCTTCTCTGCGCACAAAGCTTGCTATATTCATATGTACATTTGTATATAGTATAGTGGCGATATTTGTGCAGCTTGTTCCTTTTAGATTATGTTACCAACCTGTTGTTGCGTGACAGATTGTTACCGCCATATGCAAGTGAGGGGCAGCATGTGCTAGTATAGTACACATTCGTACACAATCTCTACATCTACACAAAAGCACGCGTGCAAACTTTCTAGTGGCAACCGTTTTATGCGGCGGCAATAGCTCAGGTGTGGTGGCATCAGGCCCGCTTGATAATAGCACTGTAAAAAAGGCACCCGAAAGGACAGACGTTTAATAGGACACAAGCATAGCAAGGACGCCCGCCCACCTCATTAGGCCACCTTATTAGAGCTGAATCACGGCCCAGGTCTCATGTTCGCCCAAGACTCTCCCCTGCACCTACTGACAAAGATATTCGTGATGATCAGGCGGGCGGTCATTGTACACGTGTAGGTGCAATCAATCGGTCGATATTGGCCAGAGACCGAGCCGTCCTGCAACAACTTAGTCAGAACTCGTGGCAATAGTATACAGTAAGTATGTATGCTCAGTCTTGAAGAATCTTAGCCAAAAAGAGCCAGTAGAGACAAGACGTCCTCATCATGACCTATCTGCCTGCAGGACTGGAATTCCGCCTTTTCCATATTACGATATCGAAACCATAGATAGCATTGGTCTATCATGGTGGTTCTCGTCTTAGTCTAGTTTTGCAACCATTCGTATTTCTAGTATTATTTTATCACCTCTTTTACTTTTGGTGTAAGTGGTTTGTCACCTGCAATCCTACTTAGAGATAGGATTCAGATATTTCCCTTTACGTGCTTCCTTCTTTTTAGGGTGTGCTTGCGCCTGCACATGTAGACGGCAACTGCTTCGCAGCTAAGATCGTGTCTGCTCTTCTTTTCCGCTTGACATGAAAACATTGTATCTTACAGCCGTCGGTTTTTTTCCCTTTTATACGCCTGTTAATTTTGATCTTGGTCAGCCTCGCCGCTCTTTCTGTTTTCACGAGACACTACGAAGCTGATCTCAAAATCCTTTCACCTTATCATAACTTTCTTACCATCACAACTTGCACCGATCATCATCGGATCACCATTGATCAGCGCCATTCGCCATTCCCATTCGCTTGGATTTGTCTTCCCTTTATCGAAAGCCATATCAAATTGCCATCCCTTGCATCGGAAAAGACATCTCGTTTGTCTGCTGTGCTGGCCCTGCGCCTAGGAACTATCGTCGCTGCAGGCACTGAGAAAGTCGACATCCCTAGCAGCAGCGGAGTAACAACTTTGACTGCCGCAGTGAGCTTCTGGAGTCTCTTAACCAGCAACTTTGCCGAAATTTCCAGAAAGTTTCCTTTCTCTGTCACAACACCAACTTTAACCCACGCTGTTGCTGCAACTTCATCAACTTGCCCGAGCCTGTCACAAGATATCATCTCGGTACGTACATGTTCATCTGCCCTTTATAGATCCTGTCGGCTGGCTGCTCAATTGCATCCATTGTTCGTCATTCTAGAGTTTTCGAAATCTGTATGTCGCCTATCGAGGCGGCTGCAACGGATGGAATGTCTTGAATCAAACAATTGCTTCCTCGATCACTGTGCGGGAAGCGCTTCTTCAAACGTCGGAGACTGGCTTACCCCCAGTGCTATATTGGCGGTTTGCGTTCACAAAGTCCTTATTTCTCTTGCATCGGTCGCTGGCTAACATACCTTGACCTACTACTAGACGAGCTGTTGTTCGCACGCTTTCAAGCCAGACTATTCCGAAGCATATCCCATCATTCTACTTACAAGTAGATCGATCAGCCAACCACCACATTACCACTTGGAATAAGACTTCATGTTTGACGTCGTATGGACAGATCCACAGCGCGAGCTGGTGGGCGAGCGTCGTGCCCGCAAAGAGCTGGAGAAGAAAAGCAAGCCAAGTGATACATCAAGAAGTTCAGTCTGCACCCGAAGCACTGGAACGCCTTCATCACAAGAACGCCCCGCGGAGAAGAGCGAACGTACTTTTGGTGGCTTTTTTAGTTCTCGTACATTGAGACGAGTCACCACCACAAACAACAAGAACCGGCCAACTTCCCCCGCCGCTTTACAGCCACCTTCCTCTAGCGATGAATCTAAACGGCGTTCATCATTTTTTGGCCTCGAGTCAATATCATCTGGCTCCTTCAAGCAGTCTTCTAAGCCTGGATCTCTCAACTCTCGGAACTCGCTGCAATCATCGATACGCAACATAGATTCAGACCAAAAATCGGGCAGGTCAGAAAGCCGCGCCCTATCACGCTTGAGCTTTGGCTGTGACTCTATGTTAAATAATAGCGACGGAGATCAGGGACCTTCAACTATGAAGCCCCTAAGACCTAAGTCTCGATCTCCACAGCTTGACATGCAAATCTGCGAGCCGATTTTGACTGATACTCATCTGGGGAATGTGTGTGATCAGGACGATCTCGGTAGTCCAATATCTAGAGGTAAGAGCGAACATAGCACAACACTATAGCCGTATCACTCGTGATATATTATACTAACTGATGCTATATAGACTCTGTTTTTTCCAGGGCTACTAACCAATCATCACTATGTACACAAGCCACGGGATTTGACCCTTCTATCGACATGTTAAGACGTTACGATTCAAACAGAACAAGTAAAAATTCGTCGTACATCAATCATTCTGTTTCATCATCCTTCGCTACAATCAACAGTAAATCCACATTAGCGCCAATTCAGCATGAGCGGAAATCTCACTTTTCCAAATCGTCTGCATCTTCACAACAACAATTAACTCCGTCTTGCGCTAAAACACCACCAACGCCCCCCGAAACACCGCAGAATGAACCGGTACTTCACAAATCACTTCGCTATACTCATCAAGAATCAAACGTTGAGGATATAATTTTCGATGAATGCAATACCTACATTCTACCCAAAATCGAAGACTTCCCAGTAGACTTCGAAAGCATCTTACAGCAACATTCTTCCAAGCCACCCAATGGTTGGATACAAGCTTTTGGTCCTAATGATCCCGAGTCATGGAATATACCGGAAAATTGGGTTGACGCCGATGAAGCTGCGGCTATCACAACCACTGAGACGAAAGTGAATGTCGAAAGTCTACTCGCCGACGAAGATACTTTGCCTTATCATCCCCCACCGCCCGAGCCTAGCAAAACTGCTAAGTTTCAAGCTGTACAGTTAGCGGCTAAAATGATGGATTCATCGAGCCCTAGAGCCGTCATAACCGCGTTGAATCAGGATTGGGGTATGGAGCGCAACCCATCCTTATATAAAGAGATGGAAATGGAGAAGAAGCGATGGATGCTTACAGCCCTACATTCTATTGACCGGGAAGAGTTCCAAAAGATCTCGGCTTCAGATTTGAAAATGACACGGTCTAAGGCTCAACGTATCATGTGCTTATTTGAGGCACCAGGTAAGATTCATCTATATGATGTTTGTATATGTAAAGGGTTCTAACCAAGTGTATTATTAGGTATGGCGTCGTACATTTCATCGACCAACCCCTCGAAGCAAGTGTTCTATGTTGCCAACACTGCGACTCAAGTCCCGCAACATTATGAAAACATAATTCCTGTCCAGACCCCGATTATATCACCGGAGGAAATTCCCATTATCAGTGGTGGGTTCGGGACCATCTATTCATATGCTCTGGCTTCAGCACTTTCCGCATCCGATATACCCCAAGCCTTGGCTCGAATCCGTAGTTGCTTAGCCCCTGGCGGTGCTCTTCGGCTGGCTTTGATCGACCCTATGCCGTCTCACCGGGTAGGACCTAGACTGAAGGCTTGGATTGACAAGAACCTTATGCCCAATATCACCCAGCAGCAGCGTTGCACTAATCCCAGTGTACTATTCCGGAAATGGCTACTCGAAGCAGAACTACGTAACGCAGGCAGTGTGATTACTACGGCTGATTTCCGAGCTATCTTGCCAAGCGAGAGCACAAGACCACGATCATTCATGAGCCGATACGCACCATCTATTCCCGAGAGAAACGAAAATCTGCTCTCAGTTCCAGATGGTGGCCGGCGACCATCTGATGGCAGTATTGGGAGCGACAAGGAAGCGCAGATTGAGCTAAGATGTCTTGTCGGGCGTCTTTTGTGGAAGCAGCTATGGGGTCGGTTTGTAGGGGCTCATAAATGGTGGTGGGAGAATCCGGAGATCATCGAAGAGTGCATTCGCTTGGATACCTGTTGGCAGTACCATCTGATAAAGGCAGTCCGCTCTTGGTCATGATGGACAGCACTTTTTTTCTTTTTCTTTTTCTCATGTTCCTTTTGTCACCTGTTATTCATCTTGTCTATTGTATTTGTTTGGCTATGGCGTTATTGGAATTAGGACGGACTATATCCTACAAAGAAGATTATATTTAATACCCCCCCCCACCCCAGAATACATATTAAAGGGCGAGACGACGCCATGCCATTAATTAGTTACTGATTATTGAATGCTATATAATATATGAGATACATATGTTCATGAATTGTCCATCAATATTAGACGAGAGTGATTTCCAAGTCTGAAGATGGCAGATCCGGAAATGGTAAATTTGAATCTGGGCCCGGCTTAGAGAGGCGGGCAAGGCTATCTGCACTTCCGTTTTGGCGCGGATATGAAATTCTATAACGATGTAAAGCAACCGATGTTGGATTTGGTGCCGCATTAGAAAAAGAAGCAATACTTATTTTCCTTTGCCGTGAGCTAGTTTTGGTATCACTGCTATTTCTCGTCGTGTTTGAACACATGATAGCATGCCACGAGTCACGAAAGGCATCCCACGAGAAAACCATGTAAATAAGAAAGTTCCAGAATCCTTGAAGAGGGAGTACAAAGGCACTCATGTACTCCAAAGCCGGCAAGCTGTGCTCATCGTTGACATAAGAGTAGACACGATTAGCACTAGACGGGGTCCACGTGATGAGCATAGCGGTAAAGAAGAGCATGGCGCATTTCGTATATGACCAAGCAGCTTTATTTAGAGCGTGAGCACGTTTCCGCTCGTTATGAGATTGGCGGTGGAAGTGGAAGGGGTGGTGAATATGAGGTATATGATAATTATGTTGGTGGGTGTGGCTGTGTGTGTTGGACAATGTAGAGGCGGCGGTTAGACGGCATGGAGAAGTGATGCTTTTGACGTCTTCGGCGGTGACGAAGTCGAAAGGCACGGTGGTTTCGGCCGGCTCGGCGGTCACTGAGACGGAGTAGGCGCGTTGGCCGGACGGTTGCGGCTCTGTAGGAAGCACCATAGCGGTAAACGAACCTGTGTTTTTCTCGGGTGTCATTGGTTCGGACGTTATAACGACTTCAGTTGTTCTGATGGTTGATGAAGCGAGATCAGTGTCATTATTAGAGGACTGGAAAGACTTGAGCTGCTTGCGGATATGGAAGATCTTCTTGCCGGCTCGGATGTATATGCCGATGGTCACTATTATGGATATCCAGACGGGTGCATAGAATAGGGCTATTCTGTATTCATGCCACTGCGGAGATATCCAGCACCATAGCGTGGCGTTTCCATATGGACGGCTTGCTTCATGGCTGTGGCGGACGAAGAGCAATGTGAGTGCCGGGGCCAGCGGTATTCCATAGCAAAGACAGATATAGGGAATTTCCATCCGTCTAAGCTTCAGCGCGTCAAAGTGCCTGTAGAAGGTCAAGTGGACGTTGATAGCCATGGCCAAGGTCCAGTACGCATCAGCCGGCATGAACCTGCGCGGTGAAATTAGTCAGTGGAGCGCACTTTGTATATCACCAACTACAGAATGTCTTCTCTTTTCTGTGGCAGTTACTCACATCTGGATCAAGAAGGCTTGGAACTGGCACAGTCCAGAATTCGGAGCATCAATGCCGGAGCGAGAGATCAGAGTAGCCACGTTAGTGAGCATATTTCCAAAGGTAGCAAAGAAGGCTATTCTGTTGATCGGCTTGCGGAAGCGTGTAGAAGACGCAAAGGAGGCTATCGTGATCAAGCAACCGACGAGTGACAAAGATGAGCATACGCGCTCAATGGTGCTCAAGGCATTGAGCTGCTCTTGGGAAAGACCGCGATACATGGCTTGTATAATGACGATGACGAAATGCCATTCAGGTGAGAAAACAGTGCAAGTGGCAATGGCCGAGGGTATCTGGAACAAAGAAGATACGGCCACAGTTGGATGACATATCTGCCGTATATGAAGTAGAAGTTGGAGCAGCGATTAGATTGGCCGTGAGAATCGGTTCTGCATTTTCCATTTCAGATACAAAAATAACAAAACAGAATTATAATCGTAATCGTTCTAACAAAAACGAGATATCAACAAAGAAAGTCACTAGAGAGAGAAACTAGACTGTATTCATAAGATGTGCCGTTATGGTGCTGCTAGCCCTTTTTTTTCTCACTACTTTGATAAGGCGAATTCTGATTGTATGTTCAGAAAAGACTTTCTTTGTTGAAGGACGAAAAGATTATGTGATGGCGGAGTTGTAAAGATATGAAAAATTGAGAAAAAGAGGACATATCGTGAAACCAACAATATGAAAAAGAAAGAGAGACTCATAATAAAAAAGAATGAAATATAAAGAAAAAAAATAGAAGGAAGCTGAATAGCCAAGTTTCCCCGCATATATGCGTAATGGAGAAAAAGAGTAGTTGCCGTTAGGTGATTTGTCGCCCGGAATCTCTGCCACATCACATTTTGTCCCGGATGCGATATTTCCGTTTTCTGCATACGGCAAGGCAAGTAAGTAGCTTCCTTTCGGGGCATTTATTTTTAGCCCACACCAAAAAAATAAAAATAATTGTATACATACGTATAAAATAATAGTATCTCCTTTGTGGTAGCTGATGAAATAAATATAATATTCGATCGATTACAAAATATCGCTCGTCTATCTCGATGACTTGGTCTTCCCGGAAAGTGGGCTATAGTCTTCGGCTATGGATACCTATGCAGTCTTGCGATTTTTATCAAGTGACCCTCCATTGGCGGCGCAATTTCGGATTAGTTATTCTATCTAGCGGCTTTTCTTGGTCTAAGAAAAAAGAGCACAAAGAAGTGATGGAGATCCAGCTGTACCGTTCATCATGGGGATAGGATTCGTCCACAGCGTTACATCCAGAAGAGGTCATCGGGTTTCCACTAGGCTTAACGATTATCCTACTTCTTTGTTCTTCTGCTTTACTTGAAAGCCTGCTATTCGTCGATATTAGGTGTATGATACGATACATATGCATGCAATAGTGTCTGTTATTCATTTGCCTTCTCTTCCTTTCTTTGATTTTGAGAGACTTACTTCTTCTTTCGTCATTGTACTACAATGGCTAAATAGCAACCTCTTTTGTGGAGCACATGCTTTATGTAGCATATTTGAAACTTCTTTCCTGTTTAGGTCTAAGTTATGTATCGTCATCATCGTCGTCTTCTTCTTCGTCACTTTCATTTCTTCATAGAAACAATATTGGTAATGAATCCAAATGCGCATAGTTTCTCCTTACTACAATAACAAGATCGTTCTTAAAGTGGATGTAATTCTTGAAATATAGACGCCAACTCTACTTTGCTTATTTATAAACCTCCTCCACCTGAATATCAAGATACATATAGTGTAGAACACTATGTCTCAAGGTTATACCAATATCTTCCAGTGTGTTCTATCATACTGTCGAACTGAGAGGCCATATTTAACATGTTATCTACTACTTCGAGGCCAATAACCTTTTCGACAATGCTTTGTCATATCTCGATCTTTCTTTCAACCCATTCTTAGTCTTGTGGGTTCGTCGAACAATGCCTTTCATCTTCGTTCCTTTCTTAGTAATTCTTTGATAGCATCATTCCCATCTTTCAACTCCCTAATCTTGATAATCGGTGGATTCTTTGAGCTTCAAACTTCTATTATAGCTAGTTAGCACTATTTAAGCAGCCCTTCCCCGTCTGCTGCCCGTCCTTAGGCCGCCTCTCTCTTCTCTCCTCTTGATATATGATCGAAAACGTCCCAAAAGCACGAACAACAACTACTTTTGCTATCTTTTCTTAACCATATTCTTCTTCTTCTTCTCAAAAGTACACATAACAATCACACAATGGGCCGCAAAAACCGAGGCAACAAATCGCCCGTTTCTTCTGGTCCTGAGGCTATTCCCGGCTTAAACAGCACCGGCAACGCCAACAGACGACAAAGCCACGAGCTTCTTCGTGCCCGTCGAAACTCAACACAAAGATCTCATAAACGCAGTGCATCTCTCTCCAAATCTGGGCTGCAACTCGACGAGCATATGCCGAAATCACCACGACCGAAAACACGATCTATCATTGGCCAACACCCTCTTGCTCGTATCGAGACCAGCCAGGTCGATGGAGATGGCGATCTTGTCATGTTTAGATCAGATCATGGCAAGGTCAAGTCTACGAGCCAATCATCATCTCAGATTCATCAAACATTGTTATTACCGCAGACAGCAGGCCCGAATATGCTGCCTGACTCGAGTTCCAATGCCGACACTTCTCGGATCTCTACGGTCCATGTCATGTCGGCCATGACGAACGAGCTACATCAAGCATACATTCAAGCCTTGGATAATCTGTGCAACAGCAACCAACCTCCAAACCCAACGGCACCACATCTGCCGGCTTCTGGGAACTCAAGCAGTGCTCTGTGTCCTCGTTGTGTTTGTGTAGAGGCCAAGACGAGCCATCTACGTTCGCTGCTGGCAGTGCTGGCAAAGGCACAGCAGAATGCCGTTGATATCTGGTCTTTCTTGTGCAGTGATTTGCGGTGCTGTGTGAGTGGTGATGGCTCTGCCAATTATCAATGTTCGAATCTTGAGAGTGAGATTATGGATTGGCAGCCGGAACCTGAGGTTCCGGTCGGTGTCGTGCTAAATTATGACGAGGCTGTATGTTATGCTCATTACGCATCTCTTATGTACTGATATTCCTAATTTTCAGATTCTATGTATTATATTTTAACATATTTATCTAGCCAGCATGTTTCTTTCTTTAACGGTTTGTATTTAGACTTTAACGACTTATCTTTACGGCTCATCATTCGTAATACAGCGATTTTCCTTTTTCAACTTTTTTTATATTTGGATCTCTGGGAAATAATCATGAAGTCTTTGATGCCGAGATAGTGGGTGCCCTGAATGGCCTGAAAATGGCCTTCAGGCTCCATGCACACATCTCGAAAAGAACATTCATGTTGTCCTCAACGACCAAGCAGCATATGCATGCCTCTTGGCTCCGCACCAGCCAAACCCAGATCTTAGAGTTCCACTCTCTGGCCCGAACTTGACCGGATAGACGTCGGTGTCGCCATGTCAAAGCTGGACAAGTCACCCCCGCTCGCTGCTTGGAGCCAGCTACAAGAGGAGTACGCTGACTGGTGGACATCCTCCGCCCGACAACTTAAGGGCCTAGGACTCTCCGCAACCCCTGTGAACTGTCTCTAAGGAAGACACTGGGC
>RHLR01001002.1:0-10969 GCA_009806335.1 Davidsoniella australis
CGGCTTCAGGAGGAGTACACCGACTGGTGGACATCCTCTGTCCCGACAACTTACAAGGACCTGAGACTTTCTGCAGCCCTTAGGACCCCCTAACCCTTAGGAGGACCAAGGGGGGAAAAGTTTACCCAGGTTAGCGCTGCTCCTACCCCCCCGACCTCCTCATCGAATATCTTTGATCCGTTGCATTGCTGGTTTCTGTTTTCTTTTTTTAGTTGTGCCTATCTAACGCTCTACCGATTGAGCTAGCCGGGCCGGAATTTAAGGGCTTCGAAATTCGATATATCAACCGTGACGGATTTTAGCCCTTGAGGTCGATAAGAAGGCACGAGCACTAAGTGACGGTACAATCTCATGTTCCACCAAAAGCTCCGAGATCCGAAAAAAAACATCTCATCAAGCCGGAGGCGCGTTAGTATGACCGGGGTTTCTCACCCATGGTTAGTGGATCTAAGAAGATAGGAACAGACAGCTTCATTATGACTAAGTAGTGCATGATAAGCGACAGTGCTGTCTGCCGCCTTTCACGTCTTCAAAGCAAAAGCCCGTTTTTGCATGATAGGTGCCAAGCCGAGTCCCGTTGATACTGCTGCTTAGCAAGCACGTCTGGTTCGCCATAATGAGGCAGTCCGCTTCTCTCTTCTTAGATCCGCCGGCTAAGGCAAAGAAAATTAGATCGCCTTAGCACGCCTTCAGCTTGGTGGCAAGTCTTCCTAGGCGAAGGGTTTTGGAGTCTTTGGCGGGACATTGGACACTTGACTTGACTTGACTATATTTAACGTCTACCTGGATCACTAAGATTATACGACATTGGACACGAAACTGCACTGGCACTTGACATTTGCACACCTTCTTGCTAGCTTCAAGGCCATCAATGAAGGAAGCCATTCCCATAAAAACAGTACAACTCCTTTCATCTGGAAGATAAGTACACTAGGCACGCCATGGTCTCCGATATCCGACTTTGCCATATCAATTTTCAAGACCGATAAACGCCGATGGATACAAACGGGAAGTAGCCACTAAGCAAATATATGTAAAAGACCTTTTATGTGTGAAATACTTAGTTTATTCAACGCCTAGCTACTGTTTCTTCCAAGAAATACGGTGACATGATCCGGGCAGAAGTAGTCTCCTGATATCATCTTTTAAACAACAACTGAAGCTAAGGGATCTCTCTGTCTAGTGATATCGAGGCTCAAGAGCGTCTACAGTCCTGGCACAGAGGGTGAGTCTGATCTGCAACATATATGATGAGAGGGCCATTGGTCTAATCGTGCAGGCAGCTGATGCTCTGGCTTTAGCAGCGGAAGACTGGTGTTTATGTTCTGGTTTTGGTTACGTATTTATATCTTTTCTGTTGGCGTTGAATGCATTTCGAAAGCTTTTGGTATATATTGAACAAGTGCTTTAGCATTGCAAATTAGATTTTTAGATTGGAATTTATTTACATGTATATATGCCTAACACTTACATTTTCATAGCTTTATGGCTCCATACGATTAATGAATTAAAAAAAAGAAAAAAACAACACTCTGCCAGCCGGCAGCTTTTGAAAACTACATAGGAAGTACATAATATTTATGTGGCTAAGTACCTTTTCTTAGAAGTCCCCACTTTTATATTAAACTTCTAACTCCCATTGGAAACCTGGTTTTAAAATCGCCCGGTACTCCGGCGTAGACCAACCTCTCTCCGAGAATTGATTCTTTTTGTCCGAATCCCACAAATTCAACAAAATTTATTTGATTATATTTAACGTCTACCTAAATAACTAAGATCATACGACGCCACAAATTTGAGAAACTTCATGAGGCCAGAATTCGCGTCCGATTCCAAATTAGTTGAAATACAACAGGCTTCGATGGCGCAGTGGTAGCGCAGTGGTCTCATATTCATGAGGAGCCTGATTTCACATCATGATATCCTCTGGATATTGCCATCCAAAGGTCGTGAGTTCGACCCTCACTCGGAGCATCGTTTTGCCTTAACGCTCTTCTTTTTGACTGAAATTGTTCAAATATTACTAATATGAAATATGAAATATGCCCTTATGATAACTTTAGCTATCTGTATAATATTCTACTGTGATTCTATATGCCGGTAAAAGAAAAACACACCGATATCTCCAGGCCCGTTCTGTGATATCAAACTCCAAACTAGGGAAACAAAAAGACAATAAAATGCACAAAGTATCTATATCCCAATCAACAGTAATCATTGGACTTCTTCCTGCAATGCCCTAAAGAAATCCAAGCGCCGGTCGTCATAATTCAACACTCTATCCTTGGCTGTCAAACCTTTGTACCGTTGTCTTAAGACCAGCCGTACCTCGATCCTCGTGTTGTTTTCTATAATCGCATCTTGGAGCTCTTCATAGCCTATGCGTTGAATATTTCGTATCTCCTGTGCATCTTCTGCCCCAAATATCCCTAGGGGTGGTGCCTCGGCGAGAAGATGTAGCATCGACTCGCCCTTGTGAGATAATTGGGTGATTCTGGCACCTTTGTTGATCAAGAGAGATATCACGCCCACTAAACCCTCTTGAGCTGCGTAGTGGAGGGCCGAGTAGCCCCCAGAATCCACCGCGTCCACATCAGCACGTCCAGTATCTAGTAGTAGCTGGGCCACGTGAAGTTGTGGTGTCCACCAGATACTTCTATCGTCTATCTCGCGGATCTCCGGGCCCCAGAACTCACCCATCCACGATGATCGCCGCATTGCCCAGTGTAGAGCATTGCGTCCTTGATCATCCACAGCTGCTGGGTCAGCACCGGCGAGTAGCAACTCGCCGACTGCCCCCACGTTTACATAGCTTGCTGCTACATGAAGAGGAGTGACGCCGTCTCCCATGAACTCTTCCTCGCCAATGGGCTCGTCATATGTAAAGGGGTATGCGCGATGGGGATCAGCTCCGCTGTCTATCAGACGTCGTATCAAGGTTGGAGATGCCCAAGCTGCTGCAAGTTGGAGAACACCGCGTTGTCGGTGGTATATGTCGTAGCTTTCATCTGGCCTTGCTGGACTTAGGAGAAACATGCCGAGGTCTTCTGGCATATACGTCTCGGCTGCGGCGTTTGCCCCAATGTCGAGCAGCTGGTTCACTAGAGCTTCTCGCGGTGCTCGACTAGACGCCAAGGCAAATGAGAATGCGGCATAGTTGGGAATAGAGCTGGTGTCGACTGACCAGCCAAGGCCCTGAACTGCCAGGAACAGCAATGCATCCAGTAGCGTGATCTGGATCGCCTGGCTCGCTGACGTGAAGCTCTTGTCTTCGAATGAATCATATATCGGTGTTTTCAGTACATCTGGCGGAATTGTCTGTAGTATTATGCTGGCAACTTTGGACGTATCACAGGCCCGGACAACACGACCTAATACATGCTCTGCCAAGTGCAACACCCCTGGGACCTTTTCTAGCGTGTCTTTCAGCGACAGACAGCCCTGCGGGTGGTCCAGCAGGATTTTGAAGGCAGATATATCGCCGGCCCGTACTGCTGATATAATGTCCTCCGTATAGTCGTTGTCGGCCACCAACGGATCCTCGTATTCTTCTGGAAGATTGAATTGTGTGAAATGACCGCCCTCATCTCGGTACGAATGGTAGATGTCGAGGTCAGGGGTGTCGTCGGTGCTGTCTTCCTCACAAGAGCTGAGGCTTTCTGGGGCGTCGTAGTACACTGATAGTTCCTCAAAGTCATAAAAGATTTCTGACATTCTTGGTGGCAGCAGCAGAAGGAGGATTTTTCAGGAAACAAGCTTTTGCGGTTATCGTGAGATTGATGCGAGTAAAAACGAGAAAGAAGCTTCAGTTGTTGCAGCTTTTCTAGAAGCGCCTTTATCCTTTCAGTTTCCCAACCGTTGCTGAACCTGGCAAATGCCTCCCCTTCCCCTTATTGCTGGCCATCCCCTATCCCGAATAAAGGAGAACTAGAATACAGAATTCAGAAGTATAAAAATGGCCGAATGTAGAACTCCGTGTCTCGTGGAATTGTAATGTTATTGTGCTGTGTTCAGCATCGCCAGAGAAGCGAGGACGTCAATTCAGAATACAACGCGGAATAAGAATTAAACTTTGTACGGATAAAGTTTTAGCTTGGGCGATCGGACCATCAGCCGACTAATACAGATACAGCACTTCCTGTTACCATATTCGTCAGTGTGTAGTACTAGGCCATAGTGATATATATCGTGGCTCATGCACAGCACAAAACCAGGGGCTCACATATCCAAGTACACCCCGGCTTATTTGATCCCGTCTATGCTGTTGTGCCTCTTGAGAAATAATTAGCTTTTGTGCTGGCAGTTTTCAGTATCAGTGCAAAAACACCTTCTCGGGGTGTACTTGATGTCTCGAACAAGGTATATCAAGTAGACTTGGTGGCGTCTAGAACAAGTCCTCAGGTATGACCAACACCTGAATTGAATTCATCGTATTGTAGTCGTCAATCGACGAATTATTGGTACGGGTCGTAACTCGATCTAGACCCGAGCCGGTATTTTGTTGGATGTACGGACCAACAAGACAAACTTGGAGTTTCTACTCTGCTGTGAAACAAATTAGATGATATCTGTGTATACATATAACTAGAGTCGGGTTATAGACTGAATGTCAGCACTGAATTTTCGGTCCGTGGAAGTGATGTGTTGTAGTTCGTACTGTTATTGAAGTACATATAGTTGCATTACGTATCTATCAAGTTCTTGATAAAACAGAGTACAGCGGTTGGGTTTTGTCGTAGGATCAGGACACAGATCGGTCTCTTGCTCGGATTTCCCCACTTTTACAACTCCCCGCTTTTGAACAATAGTCCATTATAATACTAATATACTAATATACTACTATACAACTATACAACTTGACCGCCATACAACTACTCATTATGTCTACAATTACAATAACGGATCTGGAGCTTAGACTTCAAGAAATATCCCAAAGAACCCAATGATCTCAGAAGCCAGGAGGCAAGTGAACAAGATGGATTTCAGCGACAACTGCAACAGCTCCAACAACGACATAGAAGAAAGGCTACAGTAAGAATACCATGAATTATAAATATTGTGGGGCGCGGCACGAGTATGTGTTGTCCTCTGCATGTCTTACTTGAACACGAGAAGTCATAATTTACAGCCCATTATAGTCGTCTTGATACAAGAAGTACTGTATAGGCTAATTGCTGCCTAGTATGTATCATTACGATGAATGTAGTTGGGCACTAACGCTAAATCTCTATGTCCATTCTTCAAGCATTCACAATTAAAGATACTATCTCTAGCTAGTCTAGTAGAGTAACTACAGAGTAGGGCTAAATATAATAGAAGAGTGCAAAGGAGAAAGTATACGGCATGCTAGTTGACGCTAGAACAAGACAGAGCTTCCTTGTCTGGGGAAAGGTCTAGGCCGGATAGTGAATTCCGGAAGAGGGGTCGCTGTTGATATTGTTATCGCGCATCAATTATGACACTAAGCAATGTGGGGTGATGGACCGTAGCTTAGTTCTAGCAACCGTTTTTTTCACACAGTACATTATGCATTGGGACCTTGATTTATAAAGTGCATGCTTTCATAGCCTTTTTTATATAAGAATGTCTGTCCTCTGCTGCAGCCTCGCTGTTCTTTCCCGTCTTTAAACTCTTCTTGTCTCTTACCTTTGAATAAAACGACAACTCCAGTTTTAGCCTGTGCGAATAGCCACAAGTATATTGCTCCTCCATCTTCTATCTTCTATCTCGCCATCGTGCTTAAATATTCCAAATCACACACTTGCCATCTTTTATCCGTGAGTTCAATCACTCCCATAGCTTTCTTTCACTTCTCCACTGCCTTACAATCACTATCAACTATCCATGTTCATTGGGCTCCTCAGAATGTTTTCTACCTGAATTAATGAGGTTGCATTTTATTCCATACTCAGGAACTACTACACTACTACAGTTGTATTGCCCTGGATTGCAAATGGCAAGCAAGGAAAGCTATTTTCAATGAATGTTATAGTATTGCCGCTTCCGCTTGATAACCCCTATCATAACATTGCCCAGTTGATTGCATTGAAATATCCTTGTACCTATATGTATTACATATATTGTGGCAAACTTGCTCTGATTATATTCAACCCAAAATGCCATCGCGCTTATTCCACCTTCTTGTTCCTTTATCTGACCATATTTTCTATAGCAGATTCTACATGTCACAAAGTTCTCGCATCGGCCATGAGTTCTTCTAATCAACCGGAGCGTAAACCAGGCGATCCCTTCGTAGCGACCTTTCGTTCGATGACCTCAAGACCCAAAAATGAGCCAATACCAAGCCCTTTCCGTCAGAAAATGATGCGAATCGCCCGTAGAATCAGTAGGACCATTGGCGCGGAAACTCGTCATTCACCCGAACTATCTCCTTCGCCCGAGCCAATTCTACCAGCCAGATACACGACGGACGCTTCATGTGATGATGACGAAATCGCTTCCGCCAATTGGGCTTCATTGCCCATTGAGATCAAGCTCATGATATTCAAGGTCTTGGTTGTCGCTGAGCGTATTCGCGTTCGCCAAGTTTCGCGGGAATTTCAAAATCTTTGTATGAACACCACTATCTCGGGAATGGGACCTCCCGATCGACCAACAAATGGCGGCGATGTGTTGAGAGCCAGAATCATCGAGAAAAATCCCTCTGCTTTGTACTTCATCGATCTTTCATATGGAAAATACCTTGGACCCACAACCTTCAACATGATCCTCGACAATTGCCGCAACCTCGAATATTTCAGTATCGACTATAACAGTCTTGACGAGTCAAACCAGGAATATCCCTATTCAGAGATTGTTCGTGCAAACGCAAATACCCTCGAAACCCTAGATTTCAAACTTGGGCGCATGGTTTCAGCTATTGGTATACATTTCTACCAACCTTTGCAAGACGCTCAGTTCCCAGCCCTCCAGTATTTCGAATGTGAGATATTGCCAGTAACCGGGGAGAGGGAATTTTCGGCCCAAGTAGTAATCAACATCATCCGCAGTGCCCCGGGTCTGCAGTACATATCTATCCGTGACACGGTTGTTGACGAGACCTTTACCCAGGTTCTGGAAGCCATCAGTAACTCGAAGAGCGTGACAATGGTCAAACTCCTGGCTAATTATATCAATCATGAGCATATCGAAGTCCTGCTTGGGTCCAATAAGCCAGACAAGCTCACCGGATTGCCACCGCCGCTACCATGGACAAGACTTGAGTTTAGAACCACGAGAGCCACACCCAATATACTAGGGGAAAATGAGATATCTCTATGTGTCGATAGACTTCCCGAGCTTAGAGTTTTGGTGCTTGGCGAGGTCGCGATTCACATTAGAGTCTTCAACGAATTACTAGCCTCAACACCGAAACTGGAGTATCTTCATTTTTGGGGATGTGTCGAAATCGACAAAGTTGATAAACGCCTAGTACTACCTAGTACTATCAAGTTTCTCAGAATACCTGGAGGGTTGAAAATTAGCGATATGGACTTCATGTTCGACATCGCCGTGAAATGTCCCGAGCTTGTTCTCCTGGACTGCAACTCTAATAACTCTCTGATACATCTATACGGATTTCTGGAGTTCCTCAAATGCATTGCCGCCCGAACGGATCATAGCAAGTTGTTTAAACTCAAAGCGATCGATTGTGTCGAGCTAAGCTATCTCGCCATCCTCTACACCATGCAGTATAACAGAAAGATTCTCGAAGAGATGCTATTTTGTACGGTTCATGACCACGTTGGATGCCAACATGCCCCATACATCCACATAATTTCACACCATACTTGGCGGCCGTATTTCGAATTCCACTTCCAACATTGTAAGTCATACGAAGACTGTATCGACTTGCTTCGTGGATTGGAAGAGCGGTTTGAGGTTTATTTCAAAGCTAGGCTTATTGAGGAATACACGATGCCCACAGGCCCAAGAGTCCAGGCCCGTGAAACAACAGAGGCGGCTGGACGTCAACTCCAGGAGTATATGAACGCATATATCTCGATGTAACTTTGATTGAATTCGAGTCGGGATGATCAGAAAAATCATTTGGTAACTTGTGATTGAAGGGAAAAGATAGCACTACAGAACCATGATGTATTCAAGATAGAATAGCATATTGCCAGCTCAACTTCAATATAGTCAGAGATACATATGACGAAAAGTAGCATTTTTCTTATCACAGATATGTAGAATATTTCATCAAACATCACGTGAACATTTTATATTTTATCTTTTTAAGACAGATACGAGGATAAAAGCATCTGAGTAAAGACAATACTCATAATACATGATAGTAGTAGGTAAAATGACAACCATCCAAGATTAAGATGGATGTAGGTGAACAAATGAAGACATGAGAGTTGAGAGGAGCTATACGCTAGTAGACTGGGATAAAAAAAAAAGTAGATCAAAAATTCCATAAGAAATTAATGATAATCAATCAGGGGATTTTGTTTTTTTTTCATTTTTTCCTGTACACCAAAAAGTCTAAACAAGATTATGTTAGTCTAGAATATGCAGTACCCATGAAGAAGTTTAAAGAAAATAATATATGAAAAGAGAATAAAGATACTGAAACACGCTGATTGAGTTAATATGAACAAAGTAGTTGAGTAGGTCGTGTTTTTTTTTTCTTTTGAACTGTTTTTCTTATTGATATATATCCATCTGATTTTGAGGGTTTTAAGACAAAAGTCCCAGATAGGTAAAAATAATAGATAGATGCAAGACTGCGTGAGCAGTTGAGAGAGAAATATGATAAGTGATAGGGGTAGATAACGGAAGGGAACAAATAAGACATAGAGAGAAAGAAAGAGAATTGTTAAATGCTAGCATCGTAGTAGGGTGCGTGCTTAAACTAGGATATTAGGTGAGAGATGTGGTATCCAAGAAATTGTTACGTGTGTACAATGGAGGGGGGTAGATTGGTAGCAGAAGAGGGGATTTTTGCTTTTTGGTCTCGCATTTTGCTGTTTTAAAGTTAAATGGAGCATGTTTACTCGCGAGAAACATCACGACCGAAGACCTTGGACTTGACCCAATCGTTGATGACCAGGACACGGTTACGGGCTAAGAGATAAAGAAGACGGGTTAGTATATTGACTATATTCTGTATCTGTCATGATAGGGTTAGGAAACTTACTGCTGAAGCACATGGACAGGTAGGCGGAACGCCAGAACAGGAAAGTCATGCTACCACCGCTAGCGAAGTTGCCGTTAAACCAGGGCAGATCAGCAACGGCCTTCTCACTACCGATGTAGGCCAGAGAACCTTGGTGAGAGTACTTGAAGGGCTTGACATCCTTGATGCGGCGCAGCTGCTTCTCGGTAGCCTCGATCTCCTTGGAGACTTCAGCGGAATTACCGGGCGTCAGGTTGAGTGATGAAGAAAGGTCGCGAACCTTGGACTCCAGAGCATCGGTCTTGGCCATGTTGTTGAACAGACGGGCCAGGAATGAACCCTCCTGAGAGGCGACCTGGGCGGTGGGAGCGTAGCCGGCGACGGCGCAGTCACCAACAGCCCAAATGTCACGGGCACCTTGAACAACCAGGTACTCGTTGACGGCTAGACCACGGCGGGAGTCCTTCTGGGCGGGGACCTTACTGATCAGATCGCGAATGATGGGGCGGATGGCGTTACCGGTGGCCCAGACAAGCAGACCGTAGGGGATGGTCTCACGGACACCACCGGGACCCTCGGCCTCGACGGTAGTCTCAGTAACACGCTTGACCATGGTGCGGGCCTTGATGTCGATCTTCTCCTCGGCAAAGGTCTTTTCGGTGTAGTCGATCAGCTGCTTGCTGAACATGGGCAGAACGTTGGGAAGAGCCTCGATCAGAGTGACCTTGAATTTAGAGCTGATATCGGGGATCAGCTTGCGGATATCCTCCTCGAAGAAATCCTGGAGCTCACCGGCGAACTCGACACCAGTGGGGCCACCACCGACGACAACCATGTGCAGCAGACGCTCAACCTCCTCAGAAGTCTGATCCTTGAAGGCAGCAGTCTCGACGCAGTCCATGATGCGCTTGCGGATCTTCTGGGCATCGTCGATCTCCTTGAGGAAGCAAGAGTTCTCACGAACACCGGGGATACCGAAGGTGGCGTTCTCAGCACCAACTCCGATGACTAGCATGTCATAGGGGACCTCGCACTCGTTGGAGGTGCCCTTGATCTCCGACTCGTCGCGGATCTTGACGACCTTGCGCTCGGGATCGACGGCAGTAGCCTCAGCCTCGTAGTAGGTGACGTTGTGAGTCTTCTGGCTGAGGATGGTGCGGATGGGCTCCATGATAGAGCGGTGCTCGATCAGGCCGGTGGTGCACGAAGGCAACAGGGGAGTGAAGAGGAAGTAGTTGCGAGGAGAGATGACAATGATGTTGTAGTTCTCGGTGTCGATGTTCTTGAGCAGCGAGACGGAACCCCAGCCGGTACCTGTAGTCGAACAAAAGGCAATTGGTTAGCAAACCGTACTTGGTGTAGGAGCTTGTGGTACACCGGCAGTTGTGAGGCACAGCCGGCATCCGACACAAACACAAATAGAGACGTCAGAGGCTTACCCAGGACGACCAGTGTCTTCTTGGAGGGGTCGATCGGCTTCTGAGGAGCAGGGTTGCGGTCATCGTAGATAACCCAGGCAGTGTAGCCCAGGGTAGCGAGAGCCGAGATGTACACAGCACGCCAGGACCAGCGCAGGTACTTGCCGACCTTGCTGGAGCTAGGCTTGGGAGCGGCCTTGTCGGAGTAGCAGCGGGCGAGCTGCAGCAGGCGCCGGAGCGAGAGCTAGCGGAGGCTGAGGAGGCGGAGGCAGCGCCAGCGGCCAGAGGACGAAGAGCGGCGCGAGTACCGGCAGGCAGAGAGCGGGCAACTACGCGCTGGGCAGCGGTGCGGCTCATGCCGGAGAGAGCTCTGTAGGTGGGAGTCATATCGAGAGACTGGTGGAGGGGGGGGATGTGTCAGAAATGA
>RHLR01001003.1:0-10956 GCA_009806335.1 Davidsoniella australis
CAGCCTGTCTAAATAAAAATTAATATTATATGCTTGGTACCAAAAACTTTAAGACTTCCCCGGAATTTGATAGTTTACCCCCACAAAAAAAGTGATTCCCTACATCACTAAGCAGGTTCGATTCACCATAGCACCGGTAGCGGTAGCAGCCTTTTGAGCAAGCTTCCCCTTCTCCGCCGCCGCACGAGCCTTGGCGGCGGCGGCAATAGCGCTGATTCCAGCCGAGCTAGCACTCCCCGCCGCATGAGCGCCAACTTCGACTCTGTGGTCAGCTCTGTTCTTGAGAATGCTCGTCCCGGCTCCGGACGCCGCGCGAGCAGCGCTAGCATGGCTATCCCCAACCCCGCGGACATGGCATCGGCCTCCACAGCGGCAGTGACGGCGGCTACCGCTGCCGGTAGCATCCATAGTTCTAACGCTCCCACTACCACCACCACCACTAACACTGGTCGCTCCGCCGACCTTCTCCCCTCCTCTTCCTCCGCTGACCTCGCAACTGGCCCCACAGAGCGTGTTCAACCTCACCTCCATCGTGAAGGCCACGACGCGATTCCGGAGTTTGCGGAGAAAACTTAAAACTACGAAGTCAGAGGACTCTACGCTGAACAAGGCGCTGTGAGTCTGACTGGCTTCTCAAAACGGTTAACTAACACTATCACAATTCACCAACAGATATATACATCAGTATATTGATCTCTTCTTCTTTGATCTATCCGCCATGACAGCTAAAACGGTGAAAGCTGTACTTACAAATTGGGTAGATATCGAGCTCCTTGACGAGGAACCGATGGTTATGGTATATCAGGAGATTTTCCACGATGAACGAACGAACTTGACGATGAATCGAATAGGCGGTTGGTTTCTTTGGGTTTTTTATGAAAAAGGAGGAAGTAGAAAAGAATGAAAACTTTTCAGTTTTATAAAGGCAAGAAAAAGAAATTCTTATGGAGGAGTCATAGAATTGACGCTCTTTCCCTTTCATTCGACGCTGGTTGCTAGATCACAACTCATCTATCGCGCCTTCTATTTCTTATTCATGGTCCAACACCAAAAGAGGAAGGCACGATTCTTGGGCTGAAGACTCTCTGCTTGCGCGTCCCTACCACATTTGGCGTATCACGGTAATCTTTTATTTCTTGGGTTGTATTTGTATGGGATAAACGACATGAATCTTTCTGTAAACGTGCATTTTGTATTTATTATACTTTTATCTAGCATTGATTGAACGACGGACAGACATCATGATAACTATAATGTTCTCTTTCTTTCCCATGTATCGATATTCGGGGCTCCCTGTTTGATGGCAAGACAGACATACTCTACTCTTCACTTCCGCGTTGTGGGTTCATGTTCAACCTCCAAATGGTTCTCCATATTCTCCAGCTGGGATTGAGTATCAGCATCTTGAACTCGCTTGTGATCGTTCTTCATGTTGGATTCACTCTCATCTGATGATGATTTGGCGTTCAAGTCCTGGGGCATGAAGCTCGAACCATAAAGATACATCTTCGGAAGTGCTAGTGGCAGCGGCAGTGCCAAAGGATTCTTCTCGGATTTTTCGGCGACATCTTCAAGCTTTTCCTCATCTGACCGTTTAGTCATATATCCGGGCATTGGATGATGGGCTCTGACGTCAACAGCCATCCGGATCCAGCCGTATATTCCTTCTTCGACGGTATTGCCAATCATGGCATAACGAAGCACTGGATCTCCTCCAGTAGCAGCGTGTAGAAAGTGGGCATCATCAGCATTCATGATCCACGGCGATTTATTTTGATGGTATGGTTCCGTCCACTCGACTTCTTGTAACAGGTGCTGGTCCAGATACATCTGGCCAATATGGGAAATATGGCCACCTTTGATAGTTCCATTCTTGAAGGTACGGACACCATGGTGAACCGCAACTAGTAGTATTTATGTTAGTATCCTTTTTGAAGGGGACTAGTTGATTAATCGTTCTAAATTTACCATGCATGTGGGTCGATCGACCAACGTAGTGTCCAGGGACATTTGTGATGAAGTGTGCAATACCATCGACGTCAGTCGGTTGGATACCACGGCCGTGCGATTTTTTGATAAGGGTACGATCAAGCGGATTTCCGTTTCCTGGGAAGTCAAGAATAGCGGAATAGATCCCCTATAACCATTGTAGTTAGTAAAGGCTGTCAAGTTGTGATAATCCATCCTCGGAACGTACGGTTGCATTTGCAGCCCAAAAGTCGACATATGCGCCCTTGACAGGCTTGCAAGTTCTCATGTCAACAATCTGTATTTCCAAGTGCAGAGGAACTCCAGCTTGGCCGTCTCGAAGATCGGAGCGAATGTGTTGTTTCCCAACGACTATTAATTAAGATTAGCCAAGGTGTACAGTATCGTCAGTGGAGTCGTACATACACAAAGGGCCAATATCAGCTTCAGGTGTTAAATGGCAGACGCCGGAGTCGCCAAACATTTCAACCATGGAAACATCATCCCACTCCCGGTTTATACGATGATTTTTATGCAGTATGTCCAAAGGCGAGTGTTGAACAGATGTCTGACGCTTGTCGTGATGATGAATGATAGGACTAAAATGGGTTGTCAGTAAACACTAACTAACGTCTGGAAAGTATAGCTATGAGCTTACACTTTGTCTAAGCCATGAAACAGCTTGGCAGCCTGGAATCCCTCGATATTTCGCTTGGCTGTCTTTTTCATGGATTGCGGATCGTTGAAATGAGCTTGGCAATGAGTGATGAACGGCCGACTTTTGTCCATGTAGTGGGGATGAGCCTTGGTGATATCATAGCCAGCGCTGACATTGGCCAACGCCACAAGTATGGTAGACAAAGTTAATGGATGCATGTTAAAGAAGAAGGAACAAACTATCAGTCGTCGAAATACAAATAGTAACAAAGTGATATATAAGCTAAGAAAACGTTGGGTTGGGAGTGAAAAGTGTAGCCAAGATACAAGGTAGTGAAAACATGATTTATATAGATAGTATGGCTTTGTTATGATTATTGGTCTTAGGTAACTACGTCCAGTATCATGCCATTTAACATAAACATCAATACTGTATAGATTTGGCGTGGGAAGGATGTTGTAAGTGATATTAGGGTATAGTATGGTATCTTAGGGTTACGATGTGACAAAGTCCCGTAATGCCAAAATGAACCCTTCGTAGCACTTTTGACAAGATCAGCCTCCAATCGAGTCGAACGTCAATTCATAGCATATTGATCTACCACAAATCACTCATCTTAGTAAGTCTATATAACCTTCAAAAAGTTATACATATAACTCTTCACTCAATATTACACTCTTTATGTAATTAATATTCTACTTCAATCTCTCTAACTCAATCTTGATAGCATTTTCTAGTATTCACCATGTCTACCCCTCTCAAGATCGGTTATGTGCCTGAGCACTTTTCCACGCCACTGTTCTTTGCCCAGAAGTACTTTGGTCTGGATGCCAAGCTCATCCCCTTCCCATCTGGCACCGGCCATATGATCACCTCCATCCGCTCCGGCGAAATCGACGTTGCCGTTGGCCTAACCGAGGGCTGGATTGCTGGTCTCGGCAAGGAAGACACGCCCGGCGATGGCGGCTACAGACTAGTCGGAACCTACGTGCAAACTCCCCTATGTACGAATTTCACCCATTTCCATATTTTCATGGCTTCAATTTTATTTCACTCATTAACACTAATCCTATTTTCTCATAAATAAAGGCTGGGCTATATCAACCGGTGCTCAGCGCCCTGAGATCTCGTCCATCTCATCTCTGCATAACACAAAGATCGGTGTGTCGCGTATCGGCTCCGGTTCATACGTCATGGGCTTCGTTCTCGCCGACCAGCAAAAGTGGCTCGTTCCCGGCACCGCCCCGTACTCGGATACGGTCATTTTCAACAACTTTTCCAACCTGCGCAATGCCGTCAATAGTGGGGAGGCTGACTTCTTCATGTGGGAGCACTTCACTTCCAAGAAGTACTACGATTCCGGTGAAATTCGTCGTGTTGGCGAGATCTTCACTCCGTGGAGTAGCTGGAAAATCGTTGCCTCGACTGAGCTAGCTGCCGAGAACGGCAAGGTCGATGAGAGAGTCAAGGACCTGTTCACCAAGATCGACAAAGGTATCGCCCACTTCAACGAGAACCAGGAGGAGGCTGTGCAGTGGATCAGCACAAACCTAGACTACTCCGAAGCCGATGCCAGAGAATGGCTCAAGACTGTCAAGTTTGCCGACAAGACCGAAGGCGTCGAGGCATCTGTTGTCGAGAACTGTGTTTCCATATTGCGCAAGGCCGATGTACTTGTGGATGGCAAGGGTATGGAACCCTCCGCTATGGTCGTTAAGGCCTAAGGTGGCTACAATAGAACGATATCAATATGAATATAATAAATATGGATTAATACTATGTCTAGGCTATTTAATCATGAAGTATTTATACCTAACATATACGGCCGACTCAAAGATATTCTAACTATGAAGTAAAACGCGGTAATGCAATTAGGTCCCCCATGGCTCCTCTTAATGCCACCAAGAAGAGCGTTTCTCGACATCGCGTGCTTGGCGGTTGTAGCAGTGGTGATCAGGCGCGCAAACACTTGTACTATTCACATGAGGAGGTGAATCACAGTCAGGAGAGAAGGCCTCGGCAGCCGCATCATTCCAGGCCTGGGGAAACTTGATGTCCCTGCAGAATACGCATCGATCCCCCACGTATCGAGGGCTCACCCATCCTATCTCGTAACGAAGGTGTGCTTTGTTGCCAGCATGATCTTGAACCGAAATCGTCATCTCCATGGGCATGACAGTGTAGTTTTGACGTTCCACAATGATGCTGTGGTTCTGCCCCATACGGTACAATGCGTCAATGAGCGAAGGAACAACTGTCCGTCTGGTATGGCCCTCGATCTCACTGCTAGAACAACGGTACAAAATATTCGTGTTGTCTGTCAACTGCAGCCTGTCTTGGCTACAATTTCCCCAAATATCAACCTTGGCCTTCTGAATCACAGAGGACCAACGACGGCCAACACGAACTCGACGGGGATGAACTGTGGTCAAGATTTCTAGGCTACGATTTATCGACTTGGCCGAAATCGGATTGCTAGTGGCCGTAGGGGTGGAGCTTGTAGATGATTCTGTAGCTTCATCACTTGCACTACCCACTGCAGAGCTAGCCGTTATGCCAGACGTTGTAGAAGAGAAAGTCCCTAGGCCTGTACCAGTGATAGAGCCTGAGTTCGAAGATACACCGGTTCCGCTAAGCATACCACTCGACAGGCTAGTTCCGGTGCCAAAGTTGCCAGAGCTAGACTGTATCGGGGAGGTTCCGGAAAATGTGAAAGATGAGAAACCAGTTGCAGTCAAGCTTGTCGTTCTTGATATGCCTGTCCCAGAGAATATGGAAGAAGAGGGTACAGTGGCAGAAATGCTTCTAGAACTGAAGGTGGCCGAGGTCGTTTGACTCAATATCGACCCAGTTCTAGAAAAGCTAACGGAAGAAATTCCAGACACGGAAAGGCTCGAAGGACTATAGAAGGTTGATGAGGAGTGAGGTTGGAAAGACCTGGATGAAGAGGGGGCAGTCCCTGATGATGCTGACGAATTACGTGTAGTGGTAAACATGCCGGTGCTTGCAAGGCTTGATGAGACGTCAGTCCCAGATGTGCTAGAAGCTGTACTACTATGTGTACCAGAACCAAAGCTCTCAGAAGAGGAGGATGACAAGCTAGAAAGGGAGGATTCAGTAGATGTAGTACTATAAACTGTAGAACTCGACACAGGTGAGCTGATACTATTAGATGTTGATAGCTCGGTATTAGTTGACAGACTAGAGGTACGGGAGTCTGTGTTTGTGAATGTAGCCGAAGAAGTTACAGTTCCCGAAAGGCCCGAAGATGTGCTTTCAGAAGCGGTTGGAGAGACAATGCTAGTACTGGATGGTGAAGAACTAGAAGAGCTTGTCAGGCTTGACAGGTCAGGAGATGAGGTACTACTAGTAATAGAAGTTTGCAAGGACGACGATGGAGCAGTGCTAGTACCAGTGAGACCTGTAGTCTGTGTATTCGAAGATGTATCAGATGTGGTGAAACTAGTGGTGGAACTAGAGAAACTTGTTGTGCTTGTAGAGCTCATAATTGACGACGTCTCGGTAGATGAGGTAGCTGACAATGAGCTTGAGGTACTCGGCGAAGTTGGAAACGTGGTTGGGGCATAAGTATCAACAGGAGGACACGGGACCTGAGGTCCATCATGACGACACAAGAATGTAGACTTGCAATCCCTTTTCGGGTTACCGTGGCTTCGGCCAATAGACAGGCCATGACTGCCAAAGCAATAGAGCGTATCGAGACGACGGCCGCTTTCATCGGTGTGGAGGCCATACCCAGCGTAGTCCGGGTCAGGTTTGTTGTTGTCGATGACATATGACCAAGTAGTTCCATCAGAGAAGGGGACAGAAACGCCAGACAAGCTCCACGGATAGTTGTTGTCATCGTCAGTATGAGAAGAAACAATGCCGTAAGCATCAGGCTCGTCAAGGTTGTAGTTGTCGTCTTCATAAACAAGCACCTCATGGCTCGACGACCAAGTCGGGTGCTTGTTGACAGAACCGATACCACAGTCAGCAAGGTAAACGTGGATGGCATTAGCCATTTGCAAGGTAGTGGCTAGGGCCACAAAAATGGCAGATGTATGCCTGGTCATGATCGGTTCGATTCTTATAATCGAAGCTCGAAGAATTTATTCAGAATCAGTGTCGAAAAGAATCAAATCTTGAATGTTTAGTGGTTGAAAAGTCTAAGTTATCCTTCGTAGAATAGGCCTCAGCACTCTTTTATTTGTTTTCATACTATTACATTGTTTATGTTGATACCTCATGTTGAAGGGTAGAGCAGTTACTAGATCGCTCTTTGTTTACATACGAGCCTGTGACTTCTTCATTGCAGAGTTCAATGTAATATCTAGGATCTTGAAAGCAATCATAGTATTCAAAATTAGTGAGATGCGGGGTACATAATACTCTATTTTTGTAATCATTGTGATCATATATCAAGTTTCTTTGCTTACATATGATTATAATGTCTAAAGAAAAGATGAGGTTAAAGTGTTGTTACACGATTAGCTTCTATTGTTTGTTTACTAGAATACATAGTAATCAGTAGCGCAACAAAGCAGATAGTAGGGTTTGCTAGGGTTTGTATATACACATTCCATTCCAGTTCCAGAATTTTCAGTAGGTTTTGAACTACGATCTCGCTAGACAGCTTGATTAGTGATGGATTACAGCTTTCATGTGAATTTCCGATCATCGATTTGCAGATTTACCAAGCCAAGCCGGCATGTCATGGCATAGGCACAATATGTCAGCAATCGAGCATTTGAGCAGCGTGGAGCCTAGAGCTTATCTATCCGTCGGATGTTGATAAACAGACCCTAACAACCCTAGACAAGCACATCCCTGTGCTCGGACGTTAGGCGGTCTGTTTTGCTGTCGGAGATGGTGGTGTGAATTTGAGGTGAATGAGACTTGTCGTCACCCGATCTTGGCATATTGGCTAACCTTTTTTGTTTTCCTTTTTCCTGCTTTGCATAGTTCTGTTTGCCCTGAATTGCTATTGTACTGCCTGGCCAGTTAAAGCCAGCGCCATTCTAGGGTGTTCTCCAGGCCGATATTGGAGCGATGGGTTATTCCCGTGGAACGTTGACCTGGATCTGAACTCCCACTATAGCAAGCTAACAGCTAGTTTACATAGAGAAGTTGCTGATCGCAGCTGTCAAGCGATTTCTAGCTTTCTAAGCTGGAGATTTGGCGCGCAAACTTATATGTACACAGCCCTTGGATGCCGCAGGCCAAAAAAAAGCATCCCATTTGGCCCAAAACCGTCCTACTGACGACCTGCATGGAGCGCGAGTCGCACTTATACCTGTCAGATGCTGCTCCGATCGTTCGCTTTCCCACTTCTTCCTTTATAGCCGTCCAAAATTAACAAGAAGCTGCTGCTGGCGCCACTTCTAAACTCATTCCAAGTCGCTATAATACTACAGCGCTTCTTTCGCTCTTTACTCCCGATCAGCATCACGTTCTTTGTTACTAGGCCACTAAAACTGCGCCTAGCTTCTCTTCTCGGCCAAAGTCTAACCCGGCCGCTCAGGAACAACCTCCTGCATACTTGGCTGCAATCACATCACATAGCCTAAATCAGCCGCCCACATCAAGTCTTGCTTTTCGAGCACACACTGTGACTTAGCACGTCATCTCTTTGCTACGCTCTTGTAGATTCCGTCTTGCTACCTGCTCTATTCCAGTTCTAGCCATGGACGGGAGTAACTCCGAGAAGCCCGATAAGCCGGCCCACTGCCGAGGCCTGCGCCCGTATTTCTCCCGGTCTAGAGGCGCCTGTATGTTGTGTCGCCAACGTAAGAAGAAGTGCGACGAGTCTAAGCCGTCATGCTGGACATGTACGCGCAGTGGGCGAGAATGCGTTTATCCTTCGGCTAGGGCCGGAGCCAACCCGGACAAGCGGTCGGCTGACTCTCCGGAAGCTCCGTCGCAACATGCGCTTGCGCTAAACAGGAAGCATGATTCCGACAACACTGCTTTCAGTAATGCCACAAACTCCTCATTAGTATTTGATGCTGTCGACCATGACGTTGCCGGCACCCCATCACCACCTTCACCGGCTACATCCGCTAAATCACAGTCTACCATGGTGTCTGCTGGCACCCAAACTGACTTAATACTCAGCCCACGTTCAAGGCGAACTTCACGGTCTTCTTCTCCATCATTCAGTTCGCCGATACCCAACTCACCCGCACTTGTTTTGTTCACAGAAACATCAAAGCAGGCGGTATACTTCAATAGTTTCTCCAATGGGTTTCTTGAACATTATCTCCATGCCACCACGGAAATTTTAGTGTCTAATTCCAAAGCCGAGAACCCATTCTTGCAGTACGTTATGCCAATAGCTCACTCGGATGATCTTCTCATGGAGGCTGTGCTTTGTCTAGGCGGGACGCACCTTTGGGCGTCAAATCAAGATCCAGATCCCGCTATTCGAAAGGCCACTCTAGGGCTCTATGGAGTTGTTCTTCACAAACTACGCGAGAAAATGACATCAAACAGTGGTGTTCTGCAGGATCGACAAGAGAAACTTAGAGTTATGACTATTGTTATGCTTCTATGTCAGATTGAGGTAAGTTCATGCATTCATATGGTGCATTAAGTTGTACAGTTATTAACACTATTTGGCAGTCCCTTCAACGACATCACCGTGGAACCATCTTCCCACATCTACGAGCATTTCGTAGTTTGCTTCTTTCGCTTCAGGATGATATGCCAAGCTCATTTGCATCCATTGAGGAAAAACTCCAGGGCTCTATGCTAGAAATCTACTCTTATCTCGTCTTAGTTGCCAACATCACTCCCTACGGCTTAGATGAGAACCGCACGCTCCCATTTGACTCGTTTCTTTTTTCATGCCACGAGAAAGTTGCAGGGTTAGAGAGCTCTGGCGTCATATTCTCGTCTATAGACGGTCTATTTTCTATAATACCCAGTGTCTCACTACTCGCGCGTCAGCGATTAGAAGAACCCGAAGACGAGCCCAGCTTAGAGCTGATGCGCAAGTTTGATGCACTACAACAACGCATCACAACATGGGAACCACCCACAGATACCAGCGTCGTATGGGACGCTGACCGCGACTCTCTTGCCTCGGTGTACCGCCACGCACTTCTTATATACCTGAAAGCATCTCGCTGTGGTGCTATTGTAACGGATACACGTGTCATTCAGGATATTCAAGAACACATCAACTCTGCCACAGAGACCATGATGTCCCTCGCCATGTCGGCCATGTGCGCAGTTCTGCTGTGGCCAGTCATGATTGTCGGGTCATGTCTGATCATCAAGCCCCAGCAAAGCATGGTCTACGAAGGCCTCAGGTTTTCCCGCTACAAGACAGCAAATGTTCTTCAAGCTATTGAACTCTTAGAGAAACTCTGGCGTGATCCAGCACCTGAGGCATACGGTCCGTATGGACTACACTACATCATGAAGAAGACGGGGATAAGCCTATGTATGTCATGAACTAGCATGAGTAGGAAAGGGGGGGGTCTGAATACCTCAACTACCATTATTGTATATATCTTATTTTATTTCTAACTAATGTCCGTATATGTCGCGTCACGATAAGAGAAAGTCTTTCACCATCAACTACAACTTAGGGTTACAAGCACCATGTACTGCCGATTAGGGTGCCATGACCCGTCACTAAAAACAAGTAAGCTGTTTTCAGCCATGAGCCTTGTGACTTTATGATTTTCTTCTTCTAGAACACCCCCTATAGGGAGAACGAGAATGTTATTGTGTCAACGATGTTATATGTAATGAAAAACTGTCGCTATGTTATTCCCGTTGTTTGTCATAACAAGAGATTTGACTATGACTACAAACCAATTTCTAGTAGAGATATAGAGATATACAAGTAATTTCATGGGAGCGGTCCCTGGAGGAACCATCCATCTAATGATGCCGGCTTTAGCGATGAACAGGATGGGTCAAGATCTGAAACAGCAGCTAATTATTGAGTATTTATTTCTCAAGACCCTGTCCGTACATACAATACAATACAATATGTATGTACATACATGGGAGTTAAAATGGAATTTGTATCTGCAGAGGACTTTGTATCAATTTATTCACCTATTCGTGAATTTTACTTGTTTTATTAGTCCTATTTTCGGCCGATCTCATTCATGATTAAAGATACGGCCAATTCATGAAGTACATATTAGCACTCGTTCGGAAGATTCCATACTATATTCTATACCAAGATCTCATTTTCATGCGCACCAAAGCGCGATCGGCGCGACTCTGAAGCAAATACGTTGCATACGAAGATGCTTAAGCCCCCCCCCCCCCCTGCAGATATAGATTCAGTATTAGTTGTATATATG
>RHLR01001004.1:0-10954 GCA_009806335.1 Davidsoniella australis
CATATAAAGGTTTTTTTTTTTTTTTTTGTTTTTTTTTTTAGTTTCTTAACCAAACGGCAAGCCGTCTTTTTGTCAAAGCGTTCATCCCCTCCTCCCGTTTCCTGCTCGCCTAACAATAAGGGTAGTGAGAGCTGCTGCTACCGCTACTTGCCACATGGTCCGACGGCGCCTGATGAAGCTTAGTTTGCTGTAGACAAAAGGCACAGTTGATATGACAACTCCCAAAGTGCTGGGAAGGCTACTTCTACGATACTACTAAATAGAATATTGATCCTCGCTAGATATCGAGAGAAGCAAATATGAACATATGTCTTTATTATGTAGTCTATTACACCAATATTCGTCTTACTTCAGTATATAAGATTCAGGCTTGCCTTTTTTTACTCGGTATTTCATGCCAAGGTATGTGAGCGGACTTCAGAGCCGTTAAGGTTATGACGACGAAAGAAAACATAATTCACTAGTGCCAGAGGGCTAAGATGGCCAAGCAAGAAGGCTGTTACTTTTGCTTGGTTGACAAAGGTTAGGCGTTGTCGTATTCTACCAGTAGTTGTATGTTAATCATCTACTGAGTTAGGGTGCTAGCCCGGTTCTCCTTTTCTTTTTTTAAACTGTAGAAAAAATGGCATATTGCTAGAAATCCCAACTTGACAAGAAGGTTTAGACGCATGTTAATCATCTCTAAGAAGAATGGAATAGTATGATCCGAAAAAACTAAAAAAAAAGTAAGAACCCCGATACCTATGTATGTCGTATCGTTTTCACTAAAAATCGCACTTTTACGCCGTATATATGCATTTGTGTAATTTTAGTGTCAACAGAAAGCAACATGATAGTTATGTATACGACTTGGTATGTTTGTTGCTACAACAAAGGTTCTCTCGTCCACAACGCAATCACCCAAGTCATAAATTGAACGCAACGTCACCATGACAGTCTTTCTTTTTTTTTTTTTGTCTTATTGAGTTTTTTCTTTATTGATTTTGTTCCCGTGGTAATATCATTTCGTTCATCACCGCTAGTTTAACTGCCATTGAAGCTACTACCACATTACCTATCTAGACAGGTTTCCGCTCTATACCAGGCCTGAAGCCTGTCATTATCAGAAGTGTGATAAGACCACCTCCTGGTCGATACGACCCGTCAATCCTCTGAACTTGGTTGTTTGACGGGCTAGACACACCCAGACATATCAATATCTAATATCACAGCCAGAACCATAACCAAAGCCAAACTCTTGATCATATACAATATGTACAAAAACTAGGTACATGTTCGCTACAAGATAACAACCTCATCTTGAAGGGGTATCTTCAAATTTGCTACTAATAAATATTGTGGCCTCGGCTTGTCAACCCCGCCGAAAAGGATAGTATAATTACTACCTAGAAATCTCTTACCAACATACAAGTCTCTCTTGCAATACGATAATACAATAACCAAAGTAGTGTATGCTCTACCATACATAAATGTCGTGTGTTGATGAACGTATAGAAAATATCACGGGTTTGTGTATATACATACATATGTGATGCCAAGAATTCCGGCGTACATATATGAGTACAGCATCCCAGGGTGCATATCTCACCCGGACAACAAGAGCGTTCCTTTTTTTCGTATTTATATTCATTGTTTAGACATAATCACTATCCATCTGTCTTTAGCGCCACCAGCATATTTAGCTTCAAACAGCTAAAACAATGCCAACTGCCATGATTAAAAAAAGGATGTAACTAAAACATCGACGGCCTTTTTCAGGTAGCTATTCTGGCACGACTCCTTCGTGAATCCTAAAGATGAATTCATTACTATAAAGGAGACTATTAGCTAGCAAAAAAGAGAAAAAAAAACGCTGTAATAGAAAAGCTTAAATCGTGGGCCACGCGTTTATAGTTTTCACGATGACGAACCCTATGGATCCACAAAGAATGGGAGACTGATCGAACATGGGAGGTTCCCATTGATATCAAGCACTGATTAGGCTAGTAGCAAAGCAAAAACATATGTGTAATTGAACTGCGCAATTATGCATATACTATGTACAACTAGATATGTGTATTATCGTTTCACGGCGCCAAAGATACAGACAGAGTACCCAAAGTCATGTTTCAGGTATACCAAGTTTCTTTTGGATATCGAACTAGTAACAGGCGGAGTGAGGCATTCGCTATCTAAAACAAAGTATCCATTTGGCTACTGACAAGCTATTGTTGAACTGATGCCGGTGACTTGTGCTTCATTGCCATGGCCAAATACCAGATAAGGCTCCAGACATGGCAATATCCCGTATGTAGTACTACGTCCAATTCAACTAACTTATCAGTAAAATACGGAAAAAATACAATATGTCGGTATGATTACGTACAGTGCTCCACAATAAGGGCTCCCGCCCAAACATCCCATGTAAAGAGATTTCGCACCAGAAGCCTCACTCTGGATCTTAGAGATAGACAACGAATTCACCACATAGATCACAGTATAGCTTCTTGAGATTACAGGAAGTCGTACAGGATCAACGGTGACTTCAATAGCACACAATACACATATGTTCCATCATTCTTTGCAATCTGTATAAACCATCAGAGTTCCTACCCACACAATATATTATTCATGTTATCTAAATGTATATACCAACACTCACCTATTAGTCTAACTTTGTTTTCATTATCTAGTACGATACAAGATAATCCTTATCCGCGTGATTAGAATTGGAAAATCTTATAGAAAGCGGCTTCCGTTGTATATGACGGGATATATTATTTCCTTAAACAGCCCGTAACTTCAGAAATTGATAAAGTGTTATCAACTGGCGAGTTCATCATTATAGATGATATTTCGTTTCCATCAGAGTCATGCGAATGAAGTACCATGCCACGATAGCTCGATTAACATTTAACATTTCGCGACAAATATCACATTATATGCTGTAACTTAGTATTTTGAAATTGATATAGTATCAGAATCTTAAAAATTGATATTCTATTCCAAGGTCATATTGCAGTTCCAAGGTTCATCGTGAATCGCGATATTGTAGCAGATTTACGCCCTTGGGTATTGACATCAATGTCTGTTGATCACATAATAAGTCCCTAGTCAGCTATGATGTGTTCTCTTGGTGCAATAACTGATTTTCAAGGTCTAACCGAAGTTCTAGCCCTCGTGCCTGGTTCGATTTTTGATCTGAATGCTAGTGTTGCGGCTTAAATCATGAACGAGATGCGGATCGTCTTTCGGTGTACTGTACACATCCTTGGTCACACAAGGATACCCAGCTGGTTGCATAACTTTTGTGCATTGTGGAGTACCTCGGTGAGATATTCTCCATTTTCTCTAGACCGATATCGATAACTAGACATAACCCTTTATGCTAACCCTTAGTATGTGCAGGGCTTTTCTTACGCTTGTCCATATGCTGCCAAGAATAAAACTTGGTGAGATTCTTTTTAGAACAACTTAGATGATTTATTTTGTGATTTATACAGTGTCTTACCTTATATGCAGGTACACACGTACTACTACTACATATCTAGCCTATTTATGATCAGCGAACGCCAAGCAAGAACCAAAGTTATTCTAAAGTGAATCCTATGTAGATTTGATCTCAACAGCACATGAGTGAGAAGGAGAAAGTCTTGGCAAATCATGAGATTGACAGAACCGACTTCGCCACTCTGGCTTTGTTCTGACGGATTCGTTTCGTTCTATTTCATGTCAATTGCCGCGTTCCAAAACTAGCCAAGACACTATAAAACTTCTCCAATAGCTTCGAATAACTAAGAACTTGAGCTAAAGAATCTGGCATGATAAGCGCTAGATTGAAATCTTAGTATAATGCCTTTGACAGCTGGATACTGTTTTCTATGATTCATTTTTATGAAGTATCTTGAGTAGCATGAGATGCTACCTGAGTTTGACCTGAATGCTACTCTAGATAGCAGACACAGTCGTACCATATGAATGCAGAAGTACAAAGGGCCGATCTCAAACTCCAAATTCTCAAAAATAGCAACGTTGATAAGAGTTGATGTACATCTGTAGAACGAACAGCCGGAGCAAAGGCCAGAAGGAATCATTGTGTAGTAACGCACCTAGTAAATTCTGCTTAGCAGGACTCTTAAGCGAGAGGATATTCAATCCTATTGCTCAACAAAGTTCAAGATTAGTGCCTCTCTTACGCTTTGGTATTTGATTTTTTTAAGTTACAAGATATTCCCCTTCAATATGTGTAATCAGGCACATGGTTTATTTTCACTTCTGTTTTTCTTGTCAAAGATGTACATGTAGAGAAATGGCAGGGCTACACGGACCATTTCTCGCCAGCCTTCACCATAGGTAGAGCAGTGCGCTCGGTAAGGACGTACCAGAGGCTGAAAATATAGAGGCTTGGCTGTCTAAAAAGAAGTGGAAGCTCAGATAGTTTTCAATAGTTTTCAGGCGACATCATTAGTAGAAATAATGCGGAATAGGCGGACCGACAGGACGGTCAAATTCTGTTATTTTTTGATTAGTCTCTTATAAACTAAACTACTGAATGACTGATATAGATATACATATGCATAACACGAATTATAGGGCGATGGCTGACTGCATTAGCAAGGCTACGGCATTGAATCTCTAGTCCCAACGTACCTAGACGGCCAAGGGAAGGGCTCGCCGGACCAGAAATGCCGTGGAAGATTCGAAGAATGTAGATGAGCCGTGTGCTGCAAAGAAACAAGAAATGATCGTCACGTACTAAGTCCTGATGGAAATATCTGCGTCGCACGATTTACGTGACTAGACTAAATCTCAGGCGTGCTGCTTCCCCTTTTCGTTTAGCGGGCTTTATAGCCCACTTAGAAGGTGAGCTAAGCTGCATTAGATCACGTATAAGTTTTTTCTTCTTCTTTTGATGCTCCGTCGTCCTTTGATTTCCCCAACGAATTGAGTCTGCCGAGTAGGCTGGTCCTTGCGCCGGATCCATCCTCTTTGCCTTGCTGTGCCCGGGAGCACATACTTAACACCACACTTCAACATAGCCTCGGGCAGATCATGGGGACGACGACGATGTAATGAGGCTTGTGTACAAGACAGTCTATAGCATGAAAGTACCGAGATAGTGTTTAATAGCCGGTATTTGGAGCTGATATAGAGCCTGTAGTGTACATACATATAGATGGCTTGACCGCGAACATGGCTTAAATAGCACTGTCGCGTGCTCACTATAAGAAACCCGGCCCAGTACGACTATCTAGGCTATACAGACCATACGCTATGTATAGATATGCATACGGTATCAGTATGGGACCTGGGATCTGCTTCTTTGTGCCCACTGAAAAGTAAAGGGCTCCACATTCCGCCTCAACAACAAAGCTCTATCAAGCTCCGAGAAAGTCCAGGAGCTGCTCTCGTTTCATATACTAGGCTTCTTTTGGTCCAAGGAGCGTTTGATAGATACGCGACACTTGTCACTGTCTAGATCTGTTATAGTAGATTAGAAGCTGCTCATAGATACAAAAACAAAATACAAAGAGACTGTCGTGAAAACAAAGAGGGAGATATAGGCCAATATATATGCCCTCACTTGTGTGCTATACAGAAATCCCGACGAACTGCCAACGTCACTTGCCAAGCAGACTCTTTGATCTTCTCCAAGAAACAGCCAAAGACAATGCTTAGCAAACAAGGACCCGACCAAAGAACAGAATCTTGATCGGATAGCCGTAGACGCAGAGCCGATCAATCCTTTTTTAAACTATTGGAACAACCCCTTCCTTGCCTAGCCTTTTTCAGCGTTTGTTGTTTCTGTCATATTTCTCCGTGCTCGTTTCTCGCGGCAATCAATACTTTGTTGCTTTTATTGCCCTCGGCCAACTAGTATATCGCTAAGACGAATCCTCGTCTTGTTGCTATAGAACAAGGCGCTTGCTCCTCGTTTCCCCGTCCTCTCCTCATACCCTTTCTTTTTCTTCCTCTTCTATCTGTTTTGCTCTTCAAATATTCACCGGACTTCTGATCGGCATCTTGCCCAAAAAAAAATAAAAAAAATAAAGACGCAAATCATCTCTTCTACTACCTTGGGACTGTGGTTCTGCTGTCAGACCGTCGCCCAAACTCGATTCTTGACTGGGTTCGTTGGATGGAATCTGCCCATAGTCTTACCTACGCTGTACCAAACATCTGATAGAGTAGGATATTGCCATAATATCACGTCAGGATGAACGTCGTCCGCAACTTCATCCACGCCTTCAAGCTCAACTCGAAGGAGTTTGACCCAACACATCGTTTTACAACGTCGTGGCTTTTTTCACCATGGGTGCTATTTGCTTGCCGTGCTCTTTTTGTATGTATTCTCCATCGCACTTCTCCAGTAGTGCGTTAGTTGCGATTCTACTGGCGCTTATGCAATCGCCTACGTTAGACGCAAACTCATCATCACTCACTTGTCTTGCGCCTGTTTGCGGCAAACACAGTAGCGGCTTATATGCAATGCAGTCTTACTAACATATCATGCTTTTCTCACTTTAGTCTCTATACATTCTTACTACCCGCATAGTCATCATCATCATCGACTGCACACGCCTATCCTGCAAAAAAGCCGGCAATGAGTTCTCCTACTTCACCATCCTGACCTTCTGGAGTCTGGGCTTCTACTTTGCCTTCTCGGCCATGCACACTCTGACATATTGCCTCTACGGCAAGCCGTTCCTGGCTCGCTGGCCGCGCCTGCTGCAGACTCTACACCGCTTCCACTATACCACCATCTGCATGATGCCCGTTATCGTCACCATTATCTACTGGGGCCTCATCTACCCGGGCAAATGGTACTCTACCGCCTTCGAGGGCTGGCAGAACATCACCCAGCACGCCATGAACCTGGGCTTCGCCTCGTTCGAAATCTTCGTGCCGCGTACGCCCGTCCCGCCCGCCGCTCACGTCTTATGGGTCACCATCGTCATGCTGATGTACGTGGCTCTCGCATACCTGACCAACGCCACCAAGGGCTTCTACCCGTACACCTTCCTCGATCCCGGCCCGGATGGCGCTGGTTCAAAGACCAAGGTTGCCATCTACATTGTTGGCATCTGGATCGCCTTTGTCGTCATCTTCTTTCTGTACAAGGGCCTGATGTGGCTCAGAGTCTGGGTTACTGAGACTAAGCTGGGCAAGACTGGCAAGTTTGTAGCTAAAGACTACAAAAGTGGCGATGTCGAGAACGCCATGGTGCAGGTTGACTCTAAGACTGATAGCTCTTAGAGTGAAGAGAACATGACGCAGTGGCACTTGCTGATCTTTTTTTCCGTAACTCTCACCTATTTGCTTGTCGATCTTTGTCAAGCTATGATCATGACACCAGTATATTTCTTATTTAATCTTTATACCCGGTATACTAGCCTGGATCTAGAACCATTATTTTTTTCGGGGGTTTTTTTTTTTTGAGGAGGGGTGCTTGCAGATCGCTATTGAAGCTGTTCGTTAGAAACACATCGTTATTGTATCTATAGTATATATCTTATGTATTTGTGAGGGGAAAAAATCTTTATTATTATTCCTAGATTACAAAATAATGGGGTGGGAAAAAATCAACTTGAAGACATATAACAGGATTTATCTACTGTCCTATGAATAAATTTCTATAACAGCACTAACACTTCATCGATATTCCTTGGCGCATTTCAGTCTCTCTAATCTCGAACATAAAGTTGACTCCAGAGAATAGCGCAAAACAAGTGATCGCCAAAAACATAAGGCCATGGGAGTCTTGGAATATCCCCTTGATTAAGCTGCTAAGACCATCAAGACCAACAGCAAAGCCAACCAAGTTTGCCATGATCATCATCAGTACATTAAGAACCGCTCCAAGGGCACACAAGCGCCTGTAAGTCTCTGGTCTATCAGCCCACTTCTTACGTGGGAAGAGGAAGGCCGCGGTCATCTCTGGTAACATGAAGAGCACGATAAGCCATCCCCAAATCAACAGGCGCATCTGGAGGTCGTGCCACAAGGCTACAAACGTGAAGACAAGTATGTAGTTGAATATTGATTGCGCGATGGCCATGCCACCTGTAAAGGATGTACCGCCCAGAGGTACATAGAGATAGCGGATGAGCCAACGGTTGAAAGATCTGTGCCAAGCTCTCCAGAACGATAGCGTACTGTAGTTGTTACTCACGCAGCGAATCATGTTTTCCGGTGCATCGATTCCATCTACTAGAGCCCAGAATCTGAATAGACGCCATGGTAAAAGTAATTTGAGCCAGATTATATGGAGATTCAGGAATGATAAAAGCGCAATCTGGGGCGCAGTGTATGAGCTCCAATCTGGTTCACGCTCGCTGATTGCGCAAACCCAGACCATGTGGAGCGTGAATTCCATAGCAAGTAGGACGAAGAGAAACCGGATGCCATAGCGGATAGTCCGGTTGGTTTGAATAGTAGCAGACTTGTACTTGCACTGGTTCAGGTAGTCGTTGAAGGTCATGATCGGGCCAGCAAGATATAGTGGCGCGTATACTGTATAGGCGAGATAGTTGTAGAATGAGTAGTCGTCACGCTTGCCAGACACTTTGATGCGTTCCCTTTCGCTAAGGTTGGCGGGGTCGATCTGTTTCTTCTTGGAGAGATTAGTAAAAGACCGTCTATAATGTACGGTTAGTAGTGTATTTACCTCTGCCATTCCAGATCCGCTCTGGTCAGTACTCCAGTACCGGTCCATGTTGAAGCTAATCAGACGAAGCACTGTGATATTGAATAGAATTTCCCAGCGCGCCATTAGACCACCATAGCTATCGAGCCACCCACCAAAGGCGAGCAACAGGGAGCCGTCAGTATGCTGGTCGACGATCCAAGACGCAAGCCACTTGTAGTGGAATCCAACCGACAGCTCATTAGCAAATAAGGTGCCAATATTGAACATCCAGGTCGCTATAGGTACATATTTGCGGGGTAATTGGATGCCAATCTGGAAGTTGAGCCACAGGATTATCAAGACTTTGAAAATCGAGAAACCATGGAGAAGAATGAGAAAGAATATAGCGAAACCAGCGTCGAAAGAGGTGCGCATAGTCATGCGTTGGTATGCGGCTTCGGCAGGTGTCAGGTGGACAGTCGTTGGTGATTTCCATGATTCCCATCCCCTGCGAAGAAAAGGGTGCAAGAGCAACATTACCAGCATGAATGGGAGGTTCTCTCGGAAAGTGTGATATTGCGAGTCGGATACATCCTATGAGATTTTTGTTAGACGATCTGACTATGACATGTGATAATTGGTTTCCGTTGCCTCGGGTTTTCGGTCAGCTTACGATTTTGCGCCCGGGTATCCAGCCGGGTTCGAGAAGATCTGAATATTTGTGATATCGTGGATCAGATGCTGAGATTTAGAGTTAGCCAATGAATGGATATGGTCACCACAGCCAACATAGGCTTTTCCTCTCGTGGGAACAGATGGCATACTTTGCGACACGCCAAACGGAATCCAATAGACTGCGAATAACGACAAGACCACAACGACTTTGTAAACCATGAACTCTAGTGTCTTCCATCTCGGCTCTGGTGGCAAGAACTTGGCATATTTGGACTCGCGCTCTCGCTTCGCGACGGGATCGTCAATGTCCTTCTGGTAGCTGCGGTATGAAATGGTCGGAGGGGTTGTGAATCGCGAGTCGAGGGTATCTAGATTATACATCTTAGAGACATACGCCTTGGCGGTGGCTATAAAAGCCATCGTGGGCTAGCTATGTAGAGCCCGCAAGCTCTTTGTGGTTCGGGAGACGCAGTATCGATATATGATTGCTCATGTAGAAGCCGGTGTTATTACTTTGAGCGATTGGCTTAGCCTTGGTTCTGAGGCCGCGATTCTGCAGATTCCGAATAGTGGCTTCGGGGCGAAAGGCCCTGCGATAATTGCCAATAAATAATTTGAGGAAACAAGATAAGTAATGAGGAAAATTGGGTTAGTGATGTTGGATGTTTCTAACGTTGCAATATGTTGCAATATGTTGCTGGTCGGAGGACTCGAGACAAAATAGGAAAGGCGCAAATCACAAGCTTGAGAAAGGAGAATGAATACCTTAATTCTAAGTGGGCACAATTCGCGTTACAGCTGATTACTATGTATGTATCAAGGCTAGCTTTTTGACTATTTTATGGAGCACAGGAATCAGGTCAATATATTACAAGGCTGGCGGATAGAGTAGAAGCAATCATCGAAGCGAGAGGATGGTATACTAAGTACTAACATTTATTCAAAAGAATGCAAAAACTCTATACTGTTCACATCGTTGATCATCATGACTTGGAACTATCACCATGCTAAAGAATATATTTGTTACTTCTTTTGGCATAGTTATTATTTATTTATTTATTGATCTTTGGGAGATTATGGTGTATTCCCATTCTGAAGAGACGTTCCTAGAAGCCTAGAATCGATTTGAATCACAATTCAGTGACCATCCAGTTCTTCTAAGATATCTCCAAGGACAGTACTATCCAAAGCTGACTGAATGGGCTGGTTGTTATACCTCCACCTATAGAACCTACGGTGAAAGAACCACCTCTCAGACAGAGCCTGCTCATAGACAGTTAAATACATATCTAGTCAATGGCACTGGCGACTTATTTAAGGTGTTTGAAGCCATCCGGGAGGTCATAGAGGGCACAAAGAGAATTATGTTGTTGAAACTGCAAGGCAGCATGGTAAACTGCGTTTCGGTTTAGAGTCTTCGTCATGGTCGAATATTCTCAATCATCAAGTGAATTACGACTTTATTAATCTGATTTTGCAATGCACTTCGAGAACTAGATCAAAACGATCAATTATCATAATGAGCATATGTTAACTTTGCCTGATTTGAGTTGGTTCTTTGTCCGACTTCTTACCTTCCTGTAAATCTAATTCACTTCACTCCATACTGTTATTTAGGTCTTAATACTTTCTTGTATAGTCGGATTCCATAAATAAATCAGTGCCTGTATC
>RHLR01001005.1:0-10935 GCA_009806335.1 Davidsoniella australis
CTCATTCGGACCTGTGTCTACGGCTGCCCCGGCGATTCTTCGTCTTCAGGGCTCAGCGCCACAGGAAGAGCGCTCAGTACAGTGGGCGGATGATGTTGTTGATAATGAGAATCTGAACCGTAAGAAAATCAAAAGGGGTAAGTTTTTTTTTTCTTTTTTTTTTTTTCTTTTTTTTTTTTTTTTGCGCTTGTGTGATCAATTAATTAGTATACAAAATGTAGACATTTCCGATGCTGTCCATTTAAGATCTACAAGTACATACAACGACAGATCAAGTGGACATCTCTAAATAGTAGCATCAAAAACCAATGAAACAAAAAGTACCATAGAACACTTGTGCAATTCAACCGGTGCCCGTCAAAACTCCGCCGAGCCTCCTCCTCCTCCTCCAAAAAAGTGAATAATTACATATGAGCAATGTTGAATCACCAAGAGATATTAGAAAAGTAAAGGAATATCAGCTATAAGCGCGGATTCACAAGTTCTCCGTTAAACGTTACCATGATGAACCTTTTTGACATTCTACCACGTCCTTTCTCCTTGGCCTTCTGTTTTTTCCCCCCATAAAGCAATTTGCCTTTGCTTACCCCAACATGAACGCAATAAGCCGTGCTCGGCACTGCTTGGCGGCGGATGGAGAAACAAGGGCAAAAGAGAGCAGCTAACAACAACCACAAGGTGAGAAAGATACAGAGAATGATTCATGAGTAACTATACTATCAGTAATGAAAAATGAGGAGAAACAGGACACGGATAAATTAGCCGTCGATTGAAGAACATAGCCGTGCACAGCTATCTCTTAGTTCGTGTAAGCCGTCTCTTCAAGGGTTGGTCGACTCATGTTGATTGTATCTGCTTTGCTTATTTGTTAAGTCTGTGCTCACTTTTCGTTAATGATAGGATTTTGCTAGTGTGTATCTTAACAAGTCGCATAGGATGGTGAAATAATATGATGTATTAGCTTGTACCAGCATCGTTTCTTTATCAGATGTCAGGCAAGGTGTTCTCCACAAAATCGAGTCAGGTCGGTTAATTCACGGGATAGCATACCCGCAATCGTATTTACGTTGCCACTCAGCTCTCAGTTGGTAGACAGTCGGCAGCAGCTGGAGCTTATCTTATCTGGAGCTTATCTATATAGAGTTTAGCGTCACCGTTATTTTTCATCGTGAGAAGCCGACCCCGCCTATATTGCTATGGCCTATGGTTTCGACTTGCGGCGTTTCCAAGTAATTTGTAAGAGGAGCGGGATCAGTATTGATTTGCTTGGGAATTGGAGGTAAGCTAATCTATCGTGCATACCATCTTTAGCCCAACCAGCGCTGTTATCAGGGTCGCTTTGTGAATTATTGTTCTCATTTGTGAATTACCCCTCCTTCAAGCGAGCCACAACCTGCAAGACGACACAATGTAGAGGAATGGATGAACTATGTTTTGCGAAAGCATAAAGCTAGAAGATAAGAAATGACTACGCAATACTGTTAAACATGAAAAATGTCCGTGGTGAGATGTAGTTTGCTATTACTCTGCTGATGATTCTGATCTTGATAGTCCGCATATTATAGCTGTAGTACAAATACTATAAAAGGTTGTTGTTATTTGGTAGAAAATTAGCCAGTAAGATCGAAGAAAAGGCGCAGGCGATTGCCGCTTTTGTTCTCGACTTTGTTAGTATTTTTTTTTTCTTTTTGGTTACTTTTTCCCCACCGTCAAAAATCAAATCTCATTTTTTGAGCGGAAAGGAATTTTCTCTTCCTTTTCTTTTTTTTCCCTTTCCTCCTTCTTTTTTTTCCAACTTCTTGTTCAATAACCAAACTTAGTGAGTCTTTCTGTGATATTGCTTTATATTTCGATATTTCGAAATCTTCCACTAACAATTGTTCTTCATCTTCTAAGTTCCATTCACACAACCGCCAAAATGATTATCTACACTGTAAGCTTCACCCCGCTTCACCAGGCCCCCGATTGTCTCGTTCCGTCTATATAGCATCCATTACTTGATAATGTAGCCTTCACCTATTTCGAATCAAAGTATCACGCCTACTATATCTTTTGACTGCTTGCATTCTCTTGACCTTCATGATAGCTGTTATCATATTAGAATGCTAGTAGTGCTTCTCCAGCACGATGCCAGAAACTATGGCACACCGACACATCAAGAGCTCTAATGACAATACTCCGCCGAGGTTTCACAGCAATTTAAACAGTAGCTAATCCTTCATTTCTTGTAGGACATCCTGACCGGCGACGAGATGATCTCGGACTCGTACGACCTCAAGGAGGTCTACGGTGTTGCCTACGAGGCTGACTGCGCCTTCATCACCGAGGGCAAGCAGAGCTACAGTAAGTCCTTTATCAACCTCCGACTAGGAACTATCTACTAACCAGGCCGTAGACACCGGTGCCAACGCCTCTGCCGATGATGGTGAAGAGGAGCTAGAAGACAGTGGCGAGGTGAAGTTCAACAACATCATCCGTACTTTCCGTCTAGAGACTACCTCCTTCGACAAGAAGTCCTTCCTTTCTTACCTGAAGGGTATGTATCCTCCTCATACCTCATATTCTAATCTACACAAAAAAACACACCCAAGATCTTCACACGGCCTTCAGTCTCTCCCCCGAGAAGAATCATCATACTAACTCTCTCTTGTTTAACTTTCCGATAGGTTACATGAAGGCTGTCAAGACCAAGCTCGCTGACAGCGACGCCTCCGATGAGGAGAAGAAGGCCTTCGAGACCGGTGCCTCCAAGTTCGTTAAAGAGGTGCTCCTGCCCAACTTTAACAAGTTCGAGTTCTACACTGGCGAGTCGATGGACCCCGATGGCATGATTGCCCTGCTGGACTACCGTGAGGATGGTATTACTCCTTACTTCACCTTCTGGAAGCACGGTCTTAAGGGCACCAAGGTGTAAAGTAAAACATTCAATACAAAAGAAATCACTGTCCCCTTAACATCAATATATCAAAAAAGTGAAGGGAAAAAAAGGAACCAATTCTCAGTTTTATTGACTAGTTATAACTTTGTACTTCTCACATATCAAAAAAAGGCAGAAAAAATACCTATTTATTTTCACACACATCTTCTATTCTCTTTGACAATTCCTTGTTATCTTGCTGGATATCTTCCAATAACTGAAGTCTCTATTGGCAAAGTACAGTAATGGAATATATGTGCATAGATATGTCTGTATTATGACTGAGACAAAAGAACACGGTACTTTTAGTATATTAAAAACAGTCAGATTCGGAGCACGTATAAAACCAAAGTACGCTTGTCAATCACATGTGTATTCTAAACGCGGGATGGATCTGCATAAATAGCAACTACAGGCCGTAAATTTGTGTAAGTCAAGCTTGTATGTAATATTAGTAGTCAATGATATAATCTTGACCTAATTTCAACAGATATGAATAATAGTATTTTTTCTTTTTACACTAGAGATATGGCTAGAAATGATCGAACTAATAACGAAAAGATAATATGTCTATAGTGATATGCAATATAATAATAGCAGAAATTTGTAAAACAAAAATTGATAACAGAGATCAACACCTCTAGAAAGTAGGCTTTGTGCTCATCGGAATCGGCGGCGGCGCATCACCTCTTTTTTGGCCAGGAGACGATATCTGCGGCGCAACCAAAGTCGGCTTCTTCTTTGGTGGCGGCGGTGGTGGCTTTTTCTTTGCTAGTCCCGGTGATCCAGAAGCCGGAACTAATGCCATAACCTGCGGCGGTGGCGGCGGAGAAGGAGATGCGGCATTGAGGGCCCCAACTGGCGGAGGCGCTATCCGATTAGACCGAACAGGAGGAGGAGGAGGCTGAATACCAGCAGAAGACGCAGCAGGAGCCGGAGCTACGGCTTCAGCTACAGGTTCTGTGCTTTTAGGCGTCGTACTTCCGCCGCCAAACCGTGCCGCTAAGCCAGATGCTTTTTCTGAGAGTCCGTACTTTTGGTTCATGTTGCTAACCCGCTCGCCGATGCGGTATTTACTATTCGCCTCGTTTGCCTTTTGCGCGCCAGCTACGACCTGATCGCCGTGTCTCTGTCGAAAATTATCAGCCGTCGACGCTGCAGCACGGGCGTCTGACAACGAGACCTTGCTCGGATCGCTGCGCAGCGCACTGGCCGTTCGTAGAGCTGCCTGTTTTTGTTCCATCGTGGTGCCCTGGGCCGGCGGCGGGGTCGTAGATGCTGGAGCTGGCGATGTTCCCCTTGAGCTGGCGGGTGAGAATCGTTGGAAGCGCGCTGAAAGCTTGTCCATCGTGTTTCCGGAAGCGGCGGGGGCGGCTGGAGGAGAGGTAGTGGTAGAAGGAGTGGTATTGGTTGAGTTTCCTATGCCAAAGGCAGGGACAGAAATGCCGGCTGAGGCAAGCCTTGACATGGCACCGACAGGCGGTGCTGGAGTCGTAGTGACTGCCGAGCGGACAGGCGGAGGAGGAGGTGGAGGCGTATCAAATCCAGCTGCAGACGCTGTATTTCTACGCTGCGGAAGTCTCGGCGGAAGAGAAGGCGGGGGAGTCTGAGCAGCCGAGTAAGATGGAGGCTCGATCATCATCACCTGTTGTTGCTGTTCTCGCTGCTGCTGCTGGCGCTCTAGCTTCCGTTCAGGGGAGTACAGGTCGGTTCCAACTTCGAACTTGATAGGCTGGCGCGAACCCGAAGGCGGCGGCGGTGGTGGGCGAATGCTAGCTTCAGAACGCTTGGGCGGGGGCGCGAAAGAGGCAGGATCACGAAGCTGGCCGACGGGCGTGACATAGCGGTCTGCGGCGTCTGTGTTATCTTTCTTATCGCGGCCCATGATGCCGCTCTATGGGAAGGGGAGATAAGTCAGTTATTAGGGTTGGCGGAGGCGGAGGCGACGTCCTGTGCTGCTCACCACTTGCTGGCGGAAGGTCTGGCCCGGCTTTTCCGGGTGCCAACCTTCTTTGAAGATGGTCTTGGCCTTGTCCATATCGTCGACACTGATGTTGTTGTGAACGGGATAAAGGGTTTATTTTGCTTTCGAAACACGACCTAGATATCGATTATAAGAGGTAGAAGAAGAAGAAGAAGAAGCAAAAGAGAAGCAAATACAAGCAAGATTAGAGGTGAAGACGAATAACGCAAACAGAAGAAGACATGGATCGATGGATTCTTGAGGTCTAAAAGCTGATCTGAGCTCTTGAGGAGTATTGACAAAAATGGCAAACTTAGGGTTAGCCAAATTCTTGAACAGCCATAAGCAAATAATGGAAAAGGAGGAAAAAAAAAACAGGTTAAAAAAAGGGCCTCGTGACAAATTTAGGAAATTGCAAGTGAAGCTCGCAAAACTCGTTCGCCATCACCGTTCGTTTTCGGCTGTTGCGGTTTTAGGGCCTTTTTTAGCTTCAATTTGTATTATTTACTGGGTGACGTTATGTTAGCAACAAACTCAGCCTAAAAAGGAAAGACTGATACGTGCATTTTGCCCTGTCAGCATGGAATGACACCAGGCACGTGAGCTATTTAAACAGGGCTATGTCGAGGGTTAATTGAATAGGGTTACATGATTGCGATGCGCCTTGTGTTACGCGACTTGACTAGACGACGCGCAGGAATTCATATTGGATAGGAAACTATCTGAATATCTGTTTTCTTTCTCGCTTCATGAGCTCAATTGCTTGATATTTCGCCGATAATTGAATGAATTTAGCTTCGCGGACTACTCTAACCCCCCTAGATATTGATTTTTACTCTTGAAAACATCGGGAGCTGCCCAAAATGACTGATGCCGCCGCCAACATCGAGATTCTCACGGAGCATTTTGGCTACCCACCCGTGGTTTGTCCTCCCCTAATATCTACATATATTTTTGTTTCTTTATGCATGCAACTCCTCTGATGATTCCTCGGGTCAGATCTTAAGTAACTACTACTTGGACTAAAATAAAGATGGAAATACAAACACAAAGTTCTAACCATGCCTGCCGCCATTAACCTCACCATAGAGTTTGCTCGATGACATCATCAACGCGATCAACATCCTCGCCGAGAGCGCCTTGATGTCCATTGAACAAGGTCTTCTACGATCTCCGCCCGCCGCTCTTGGATTCCGGCCACCGCGCAAGTCCAAATCGAAGACCAAGACCCAAAGCCAGACCTCTGACGCCGCCCAAGCCCAGTCCATCGAAGACGCCGCCAAGTTCGAAATCGACAACGGTACACACCAGTTAGAGACGTTACTATGTTCATCAATCGACCGTAATTTCGACATCTTCGAGCTTTATGTTATGCGCAATATCTTATCGCTGCGTCCCGATGACCGCGCTTGGATGAGACTTCGGCACTACGATGGTCTGGATTTCTCAGCGATACAATCTTCTACTTCGTTGGATGCGGATGCGGCCTCTTCGAATACCCAAGATGACAGTGATGTGCCCACTGTGGCTTCCGTTACCCTCTTGCGCCGCAAACTCACTGCCAGCCAACGTCTTAGCGCCACACTCCAAGCCGAAAAAGCACAGAACGACGAACTACTGAAAACACTACGTCGTCTTGTCGTACGCAATGGGCCCGCCATAAAACCCGACCCTGACGCTTCTTCTACTTCCTCTCAGCCACAGCAATCTACACAACCTACAAAAACCAACGCCCCCCTCGCTTTCCTACGTGACACCGAAGGTCTCGGCGCCGCAGATGCTACGGCGCCTTTACATACAACCACGGCTTTTGCCCTCTCACAATTACCCGCCTTACGCGCTCTCTCCACATCTCTACGCGGCATATCACTCGATCTACAACCACTATTCCAAGATTCAAACGATACTGCTGGTGCTTCTGATGCAACACCCGATAGACGTACCTGGCGCAAGGGCCGTGTCGAATATATCGAAAGCGCGGCACGTAAACACCTCGAACGTGTGCGTGGACTGGAGCTGGGTCCTCAAGGAGAAGTTCGTGATGGAGAATGGCAGGGTGCTGGACGCAAAATCGGGATGAGTGAGGTGGAAGGACTGGAAAGTGTCGTTGCGTTGCTGGGAGGTAATTTGGGCACTGGTGTTAATGGTAATGGGCATACTCGGCCGCAGAATCGACAGCATCAGCAGCCACCACATGCGAATAGTTCGGCTCGGTCTACTGTAATTGACGAGGCTATGGATGAGTCATGAAGTAGACAGGTCGAGGACAGAGTAAGGCTTGCTTTAAATGTATGTATATATGATGAGATTATTTCCGCAAACAATACGATATCCTGTGTGTTTTTCTTGGTCGAAATCAAAGGCAAAGACTACAATAAAAGTATATGTAAAATACTGTATAGTGATGGTAATTTAAAAGTGTAAACTAATGTCATAAGACATGCATTTATATATATATATAGTGAGAAATAGAGAAAAGACAAGAAGCATATTGTAGAAAAAAACGCCTGCAAAAAACATATGCTGCACAACGAGAAAAAATAGCATCGGATAAGCAGAAACAAAAATGCAATTAGGTAGTTAAAGAACTGTCATGTTGCGATAACAAAGAAAAACAACGTGAAGAAATAAAGAGCAAACGAGATATGACTGTACTACATCTCATCTGACGACAGCTGCTGTTGCTTATCTGACCATTCCACACACCGACCGATCCAGTTACGGTGTCTGCACCGCCCTGCCATCGAGGGCGGCACACTCGGAGCCGAAGTGACAGTTGAAGAGGATGCTGTGGCAACCGCCGACTTGGGTGCCGTGGCAGAGGGCGCGGCTGGCGCAGAACGGTCCTCGGTCGGCTCAGGCTCGTCGTAGCAACCGAAGAAGCGGCCAGGAACGACGCACGTAGTCGATGATTGGGCTGAGGATGTCGTAGCTGTGGTCTCGTCTTTGCAGCCAAACCAACCAGGCGTCTTGCATGTAGTTGTCGTAGAAGAGTCGGTCGTAGTAGTAGTAGTAGTAGTAGTAGTAGTAGTAGTAGTAGTAGTAGTAGTAGTAGTAGTAGTAGTCGTCTGGTCATTGCCAGCCCCACCAGCCTGGCTCATGGCAGGTCGTTGTTTCTGTGGTTGTAGCTCCCGAAGTGGTGGTGGTGGTGGAAGACGTGACGTCCGAGGTAGTAGTAGCAGTCACGGGGTCTTTGCAGCCGAACCAACCGGGCGTCTTGCACGTGGAAGTGGACGTTGAAGTGGACGTCGAGGTAATGCTAGCCTCGGTAGTCGTCGACTCATCTAGACATCCCCACCAACCAGGAGTCTGGCAGGTTTCAGTGCGAGTGCGTGTGAACGTCATGTAGGAGCTTGACGATGTCGATGTTGTGGTCTCGGACCCGTTGCTCTCGTACATCCTCCAGTTGCCGCAGTCACGGCAATCGGGGGTGGTCTTACACTGTGGCACTTCGTCGTACTTTAGGATGACGTCGCGGATGACCGCGCGGATCTTGTGCGTGCCAATTCCCACGCGCCAGCCTTTATCAGCAACGACGTCCCATACACATTCGTAGCCCGTGTGGCAGATAGACTCCATGGCATACCCGGCATACGTACACGTTGCAGTAGCGCCGTTGCAGGTGCCAATGTACACAGGATCCGCGGTATGGCCAAAGTGGTATGTGCCTGTCATCTCGCGAGTCTGCTGGAGACTTTGCATGTAGCCTGGCGGGACAGGTAAGCCTAGACGCGAGGCCGGCAGGGCATCTGGGACAGCTTCGAATGTAACCGTAGGGAGGCCATAGGTCAGGCCGAGGAAAGAACTAACAGCTCCGCCTAGCGAGTGGCCCGTGACCCAGACATTGGCATGAGGATAGAGTTCAGTGACGTTGGTGTATAGCTCCTTGACGGCGGTGTAGTAGCGGTGCTCTTCCTGGAGCTCCTTGCGTACGCAGGTGTTGTTGCACGAGTAGGTTCCAGTGGCACAATCGCACACCTGGTGCCATGACCACTGGCCCTGTTGACCACAGCAGCAGCTAAAGAACAGGTTGTCGTTGATCTTGTCATTCGAGGTGGTGCCTTCGCCGTCCCAGAGCGCAGGCGACGTGCCCTTGAGGCCAATGACGATGGTTGAGTTGGACTCATCAGCGAAGATGTGTCCACGGAGACCGTCGCCTTCCCAGCCAAAGTCGGCACTGCGATTAAACGGTCTACCAACATCATCCCAGTCCGGCTGGTCTTCGTTCTCGACATATGCGTCGCTGCACATCAGAGCCAAGCTCAGAACCGTCTGCTTATCGGTGACATCGGGACCAGCAATGTCGTCGATGGTCCAGGCCGTCGGTGACATGGCCTCCAACTGGCCGCTGCGCCGCGTCATGTCGACCAGCGCATCGACGGCAACAGGGCGACGGTCGGCCAGGCGATGAATCTTGGTCGGCTTGCTCTGAATGACCAGTGGCGGGAGTATCTCCTTTTCGAAGCCGTCTTCATGGTCAGCTGCAAGGAACACAGCATCGGCAGAGTGGAACACATCCTTGCGACGGTGCAAGCCTGGGTTCTGGTACGTGCCATGATGGAATATCTGGCGCAGAGTAAATGTATGTTCGGCAGGCGCGGGAGCCTCGGTCTCGGCGGGTAAGTGAAGCTCTGGCGGTAATACTAGATCGGGGCGGAATATACCATCAGATTGTACGGCGGCATTGACGGATCCGAAATTCAAGATGGTGAGAAGCAAAAGGCACCCTAATATTACAGAAGGATCCGGGGCGAAGCGAAACGAGCGCCATAATGACGTCGACGGCATTATGTCAGGATATAAATAAAGGAGATACGATCAAACGGCAGAAGAGGGCGCGATAGTCGAGCAGTATGTTCTAGACGACAGAAAGAAAGAAAGAAGAGAAGATATGGAAGAAGACTCGGAATAGGGCAAAGCAGCGTTGCGATAGCACACAGTCACGACGTCATTGGCTAGCCAGGTCAGTCAAGCACGATGCTCTAAATGGGCTCTAAATGGGCCTAACTAGAGCGATGGAGCATAGGGGATCGCTGACACCTGATAAGCCGTCTTCAGAAAAAGCACTAAAACGCCCTCGAAGATGGCTGGTCCAGCGCGATGCCGAAAATAGTTTAAAGATGCGATTTATCAGGAAGGGTGACGCCCTAATGAAGATGATTGTGATGGATTCAGAAAGATGATAGCTTGAGATTGGGGGAAAGAAAACAAAGCAATAAACAAGTTGCTGGCCTTCTAAATCTCTAATACCTCTAAGCTTCTAAATCGGATTTACAGGGGCTTAGCTGCCTATAAGTTGCCCAGCCTTCGCACTGTCCTACCAAAGACCAAGGTCAGGTGCTTGCTTGACATAATATGGACCCACTTTTATATTATATTTTGCAAACATTTATTTGGTTCATGTCTTCGTGATAGGTATAATAGCTGCGTTACCTTTCCTCATATTGCAATCTCATTTGATCGTCTATTCTGTATGTTTCTCCCCATCCCTTCTTCTACACTAGCCACGGCAAATATTGCGGTATTAATGATCCAACATCGGCATATATCTCCAATCCACTAGTTATCGATCATGTGCATCTGTCGATGACATGAAGAATCTCTAATACTCAATACCATGTCCACGAGTCAAACAAGTAACACGTCACCAAGAACATTCGAAAAAAGAAAATACGTGAATATAAATGTACAGTATATTCCAAAAAGTTTCAACGCTCGCTTGCTTGCTTATAAATCAACCAAACATGTCATAAAGGAAGTCGTGATGCCAACTCATCAAGAATGGCCGGCAGAAAAAAGGGAGAGGAAAACAATAGAAACACGACATCATCATGTGGACAAGGCGGAAAAAAAGCAATAAGAGAATGCAGCAGGATAATTCTCAAGAGAAGAATGACAACAAATAAAAAAAAGAAACTTGAAGATAAAAAGCAAAATGACAAGAATGGAATAATTAAAATAAGAAAAAGAAAAGGAAAAACACATGAAAATGATGGCCCTGCGCTAAACTTTGAATAATCAAGGAAAATCAGAAAAGAAAAAAGAAAAGAAATCG
>RHLR01001006.1:0-10936 GCA_009806335.1 Davidsoniella australis
CGTCATTTATTTTGATTGCTTCAAGGATCTAGAAACAAAGTGTAGAGAAACGAGATGTCCCGTCTAGCTGACCCGTGAACTGATTCATTGTGTGTTCTGTGCCTTGTTGCCTTCCCTTACATTCGGTTCGGCCCCTCCGAGAAGAAACAGTTCGAGATGAAGTGATTTGATCCAAGTACTCTAATGAACATTTCTCTTTCACAGCCACTATACATCAATATCTCAATATATATCAGCGTTGATAAGCTCCAATGAGCTCTAAACGGTAGTCAATTTGAATATTATGTATTTCCCGGTCGTCCGTCCGATCTACCTCAATCTCAAAGTTTCACTTTAGGTTAAAAAAACCATGTTCTCATTCTCCTTAAATTAATTGTGTTCTCTTTTCATTTTAACTTGAATAGCATATGTACTTCTATACAGAGTACATCAGTGATAGTCTGTCGTGTGAACAGGGGCGGAAATTGGTATCTTTCAAGTAACTTTCTCTTTTTGACTTGTACTTTAACAGCACGCCCAATCCGAGGTTAAGATATACATATACACATTAATAATAAAAGAGGTATACAGAGTATAGCGGTTATATTCTGTCGTCTTTACAGTGGTATACAGTGGCCAAGAAAGGTTTCTCGAAGTGACATATTTATCTAGTTATATATCAATACACCATAGGAGGGTTAAATTGAGGTACATGATGAGGGTAGAAAGCTACTTGAAAGAGACCGATTTCAATCCCTGTCTACACGACAGACTATGGCCGATATACTCTGTATATCCAAGAACAGCAATATTTAGTTTTGGTACCTAGACCGGCTGATCTTGATCAATATATCTCTACAAGCATGTGGAACCTATTTTACCTGAACGGCATCCAATACGGCCCCGCCGGGAACTAGCAGAACGTTTTTCTTGTGTTCATCTCGAAGCTAAATCTAAGTCATACGCTACATTGGACTTATGTATACGACGCCTTATTGTGTGGCGTTCTTTAGCTAAGGTTGTTGCTTTTATTAAAATATCACAGAGCTAACATGAATTTACTTGATATTTTACTGTGTTGTCTTTTGCCAAGATTAGTTAGCAGTTAAATCTGGCTTTTGATGGCTACTTTCAACAGTTTTGGCTTAGCTGGAAACCATCAGCACTGATATTGAGGCTGGTCTATATCTACAAAATGAGGCCTGGTCTTGTCATCTTAGATTGTCCTTGTATCGCTTATAATGGTTTTCGTGGTATGAAAGCTAGCCCAACACACATATAGCCATAGACAGGTGAGATAGTATTACGAACTTCGTTCAATAACTTCACTTAGAGATATCTCTAGCTTCAGGTTTCCACACTATTAAGCATGATTCAATCACATAGATCACAAGAGAGAAATTTTAAATTGGTAAAGATGTTATGAAAAGAAAGTAATAAAAATATATAATACTATATGAAAAGGTTTATTTATGTACAGTAGGTTATGCATACAATGCATGTGGCAAAATATAAAATGAGAAACGAAAAGGGTAGGGAGATTAGGGAAATATAGGACAGTGATGATTGGTGTGGATATACACCGTAAGGAAAATTATAGCCAAGATAAATGAAGGACTTAGATCATGATAGGTGAGGCATCCAGATCAACTGGTTTGCCTTATTATACAATTAAGCGCGGAAAGGGACAGCGCGGCGGTAGGTAGTGGCGGATGTAGTAGAGTTGAGGTACGAGATCTCGAAGCCAACAGTCTCGAAAGTTGGTAATCCTCAACCTTGGTGGCATCGCCAAAGATCTTGAGGATGCGAATGACCCACTTGTATGCACCAGCAGGAGCGTAAGCGCCGTTGTTAAGCAGACCGTTCCACGAGGTGGTAACAACAGAGTCGCGGGTCATGTAGGTCTGGGGGAAAGCGTAGTGCTGGCCGATAGTCTTGTAGCCGAGAACCTCAGTAGCGTTGGTGCCAGCGTCAGAAAGGGGGACCAGATCAGCACGGACCAGAGCAGAGCCGGCAGCCAGGTCGATGATGAGGCCGGGTAGCTCAATTCCAGCAGCCTCGGTTTTAGAGGGAATGTTGGTGCCAGGAACGGGCAGGACCCACGAGGTACCGTTGGCAACAGCGGCGTGGTCGTTGGTGGTGAAAGGGCTCTCCTCGTTGGCGGGGATGGTAGTCAGGAAAGTTCCAGTGGCATCTAGCTGGACCAGGTCGCGAAGGTTAGCAGACAGGCCCTGAAAGGGAACGACCATGTTGGTGTTGTCGGAAACGTTGACAGTGATAAAGCCGGACCAGACAGGTAGCAGAGAGGTATCAACATCAACAGGAGGCACAGCAACGATGGTGACGTTCTCAGACGAGCCAGCGGGGATGGTGATGGTGGTGGCGCTGAAGTCAATGTGAGCATAGGACTCATCCATGGCGTTAGGGAAAGACGACAGGTTAGTGTCATCACCGTTCAGCTTGCTGTAAACGGTGGGAGCGCCGGTGTAGCCAAGCTCGTAGGTCAAGTCAGTGGAGCCATTGTTGGTGATCTGAAGCTCGACCTCCTTGACAAAGTGCTCGGTATCGTTGAAAGAGATGTAAGGGTGGCTTAGGCTGGAGTTGGAGAAGGCAGCATCGAAGGCGCGAATCATACCAGCACCCTGTTGGGGAACGGGGGCTAAGAAATCGATAGCACCTTCACCGAAGTTGAAGTTGACAGGAGTAGCATAGTTGGAGAGCAGGTTCTCGATCATAGCGGGCTCGAAGCTACCGCGGGCAGAGCCAATCAAAGCAATGATACCGGCAATCAGAGGAGTGGCCATGGAAGTACCAGACAGAACGGCGTAAGAACCCTTAGCACGGGGTAGGTAGAGATAATGTCACCACCGGGAGCACCAACGGCAGGTCGGACATCCATCTCCCAGGTAGGACCCCAGGTGGTGTAAGAAGACATGGAGCCACCGGTCTCGTTGTTGGCAGAGAGACTCAGGACGGGGATAGATTCATTGGGGTCGACCATGTTGACGGTGACGGTCTTGCCAGCGGCCAGAGCCTCGACCCAGGTAGCACCCTGGTTAGGAGCGACCATACCAACACCAAGAACCTCAGAGATAGAAGAGACATCGACGGAGATGGTTCCAGCGACGTTGTTGTAGAACATGATGAACTTGGCACCGTGGTTGACAGCGAGCTGGGCCTTGACGACGAAGGTACAAGTACCGCGGCGGATGAGTACAACCTTGTCGCTCAGATCGGGAGCATCAGCGTAGTCAGACTCCTCGCAACCGTTGGCAGCATCAGAGGTGTTGAAGCCGACAGACCACAGGGCAGTGTTGGTAGCAGCGGCCCACTGGCTGTTGGGAGTACCGTCAGTCCAGTCGAAGTCGATGACAGTGGCGTTGTCGGTGGTTGTAGAGTTATCGGTGATGGTGTAGTTGGAACGGATAGACAAGTTAGGGGTGTTGATGTTGTCGATGGAAGCCACAGAGATAACCTTCTTGCCAGAAGAAGCAGTAGAAGCGTACCACATACCCTCAGCACCCTCGTTGCCAGCAGCCAGGGTACAAGGGACGCCCTTGGCAACAATGCGCTCGACACTAACGGCCCAGGGGTCCTCAGACCAACCGGAAGGGCCACCGATAGAGGCGGTGATGATGTCAGCGCCGTCCTCGTAGGCCTGGTTGAAGGCAGCGATCAGGATATCGTTCTCGACGGAACCCTTGCAGCCAAAGACCTTGTAGGCACCCAGAGTGACATCGGGGGCGGCACCAGTGAAGCCGAAGGGGTTGGCCTGAGCAGCAATGATACCGGAGACGTGAGTACCGTGGCCACCGCAGTCCATCGGGTCATCGTCGGGGACAGGGAGGTTCTTGCCATCACCAGTGTAGGCATCACCGACGAAATCGTAGCCGTTGGTAACCAGGCAGCCTTCGCCGATGCAACCACCCAGAGCAGGGTGCAGGTAGTCAATCTGGAGGTCCATGTTAGAGTGTGTGCCACATGATATGATCGGTATAGGATTAGCAACTTACACCAGTGTCGATGACGGCAATCTTGACGCCCTTGCCGGTGTATCCAGCAGCGCGGAGCTGAGTGACCTGGGTCTGGTCGTGGGTAGAGTCGATGTTCAGGCCACCGTAAGCAGTGGTAATGTTGATGTCACGAGGAGCCAGCTTATCGTCACCCACAGCGGACGGGTTACCGGTCCACTTGACCTCGGCGTTAGGACGAGGAATAGTCTTGACTTGCCAGGTGTTGATGCCCTGCATGTTCTGAATCTCCTGCAGCAAGTTCTCAGCAGTGTCGGGGTTCTTGAGCTCGATGGAGGCACCCTTGAATAGGTCGAAGTTGTAGTCCATCTTGATCTCGATGTCGTCAGACGCGAACTTGTTCTGCAGCTCGGTGACATCCTAGAGACGAAAGTGTTAATAGACGATCCATGGGGATAGAAGAGGAGCGTGGATAACTTACAGCACCGTCTTCGATCTCGACGACGAAGCGGTTGGGCACAGGAGTGCCGAAGGCCATGGCAGTCTTAAAAGACGCCGCAGCCGCAAGAAGCGACAGCGAAAGAGTAGAACGCATGACCATTGTGAATAAGGAATGTGTGATAATAGGTAATCAAAAGTGATAAATGATAAAGGAAAGTGGTGGCAGCAGTAGTGATATATAATAAATGAAGGTGTTGACTGGCTGGCTGGCTGGCTGACTACTGATGGTGGTAGTTGTCTGCTAGAAGGTTATAGAATGAACGAAACCCAGCGGAAGCTAAACTGATTGTCAGAATGCTGCTCTGTCTCTCTAAGTGAAGAAGAGGAGTGAGATGTGATGATGATGGGAATGATCGAGAGGGAAAACAACCAGAACAAGACGGGATCATCAAAGGTTATATAACCTGCGACAGAACCCCCAGTGTTCGCCCCGAGAAGCTAGTCCTAAGCGGCGTTGAGGTTACAACAAACACAGCTTTAGCGTATGATAGTAGCGTCTTAGCGTGGCATTGAGTACAGTCGGCAGGAACCAGGCACTGAAGGTGTCGTTGGACAACCAGGACCGGGCCAAGCTTTGGCTGTAGGTACCGTAGGTGCAACTATAGGTGCAACTATAGATACAACTGAGACTACATTCAGAAACGGAAACAGAATGATAGACAGAATACGTTACTGTCCCGGCTTCCAATCGTGGAGGTGGTAGAAGCGTCGTCCCTGCGCGCTCGATGAGCTTACGGGGCACAGATGACACCAAGGTAAAGAGCGATAAAAGATACTATATGACGAGCTGTGTGGGTGTCTGATTATCCTATCTAGGGCACATACTTACACTGCCTTGGCACACCATAGAATAAATGTAACGTGCAAAGGTACGTACATAGATGCAGAGATATCGCGACAATAGGAAAATAAAACAACAGTGATACAGAATGCAAAATAAAATTTAAAAAGGAAAATAAAAACAGAAAACAAATAGTTAGCACACAAAATGCCCGGCTAGTAAACATCGGGCTGTTCAAACAAGGCAGGCACGACACAGAGGGCCCACAGGGATTGGCTTGTAGCAAGCGGAAGTAGTAACTACGCTTCCCAGTCAGTATGTCCACCCTGGTCCCTTTTAATCTGCCATGTCGTTGAAATCACTTCCTTCTGCTATTTGGTAATTTCGTCATTTAATGCTAACAAAGTAGGCAATTGCCATTCGTATTGCCTTTGACGCTGTTTTGACTTCCTTTTTGCTTTCTATGATCTTATCTTATCTTATCTTGCTTTGTCAGCCTTCTCCTCATTGACGGCATCATGTACAATATCTACTATCCTGTACGTACACGATAACCTCTGTTTTGCAAAATTCGCCCTTGGCACCCTCTTGTTAGCAACATCTCAACTTGGCCATATCCCTGTTTCAGTCAGTGATCTGCGCGTTTGGGACATGAATTTTAGATTTTGGTTCACAATCCCTCCCGGTCCCGACTCCACTTACAACTAGCCCTCCCTTGGACTCTCTCTACTAATTGAGTAATGTTAAAAGTATAGTATACCACTAAGCAACCAACTAAAGCCAGGGGCAAGCTGAGAAGAAATTTCACAAATGATGTAGTAAAAACAAAAACGAGAAAACGAGAAATTCGATGCTTACTTATCTGAGTAATCAAGAATGGGTAGCCGCTGAAGAGCCAAACATGACTGTAGACTTCATCTCTGGATTATTATTAGCGCCGCCCACGATGAACACTAATGCTCAGACTTACTAAGACCGGTCGAATAGCACGTAGATCTGTCCTTCTCCTTCTTCTTTGGTAAGTCCCAAACATATCATCATACCATGATACCAGAAATACGAACAACAGTCGATATCATCTCATGGCCTTACAATTGTTCCAAAAAAAAAATTTAATAATAATAATAAATAAGTAAAAATATAAAAAAGCTATTTCTATACGTACACAATAGAGTACAGTCAGGCGCAGTTGATTTGATAATTGGCCCAAACTCTACACAGTGGAGCTGCCAAGCAACACAGTTAAACTAGCCAGTATCATTTTCAACTACACGTATTTCGGTTTCTCGTATATATTTTGACAGCCTCAAAACAACGCATTGGCAAGGAAAGCCGCCTTTCTTTTTTTTTCCCCTAAAAATGTGAACTACAACTACCATAGCTCTTCAATCACAACTTTAAATATGTGTCTCCAGTATTCTCTCGTGATGCTGTGACCATCACTGACGTAAACCCAAGCCCAAACCCCCCCCTCAATTACAAACTCGGGAATTCACCATCTACCGATCATCTCAATTATCTCACATTGAAGACCCTGTTATCGCTAGCCTAGCCCATTCACTTCTTCGCCAGATCTCCAATCGCCACCAAAAGCCGGGCTAGCACGTTTCTTTTCTGCAGCCTCGGATAAATTTTCTATCGAAGCCGTCGATCGGTACAAAAGATCTCTTCCCTCCCCTTTCCCATCTTCCATCTTATTACAGGACCGTTCTCCTACTGTGGTAGAGTTATAGTTCTCAAACAAGCCGACGTTACCACGTCTAAAATCAAGCCAGTATACAATAGGCAAGTGTTTGTACATGTATGCCATATGCCAAGTAGTTCTTTTGCCTCCCTTCCTGCCATTATAGGGAAGTCAGATCCACATTAGCAGGCTAAAATAAAGCCCTCCCTAGATCATCGTGAAACATCGCAATACAACATCATCATATCGGACTGTCGTTATCCAGTAACAAGGACCAAGTTTTGGTCCTTGGTCCCAGTTTGCCACTGCTCAATTAACAATTGTGCCATCACAGCCCTGTAAGTTTAAATACACTCGCAAGTAACATTGCTTTGTTCCTGGGTTGCGATTGTTTTGGCTCAATAATTGCCACGCCCATTATTTTAGACTACAACAAAGTTAATCTATACCGTATTCGGAAGACAACTAGCGTGGCTTATTAGACATTCTTGGTCCACTGGCCTAACTGCAGCTTCTGCATCCAAACTCTATTCCGTCGTCTAAGTTGCAGAATCCGGAAAAAAAAAAAGAGAGAGATAAGCACAGTTCACTGAATCACGTTATGGCTAAGGAGCCATCACATGAATGGCAGACCTACCTATCGCAGTTAATATGCTTGGTCAGTGCAACATGTTTTCTTTGTTTGTTTCTGCTGAAATAAACTACATTAAGATAGCTCACACAACAAATAGAGGCTATTATATCATCCCTCTCCTACAAAAGGTCCCGTCCCAATTAGAGTTCTTGTTAACAACACTCCCAAAACTTCCTGTTTACGCTACACTATCCAAATACGGACGCACTTCCGATGGTCCTTGCGTACCTTTATATAATTGCCCAGATCTCCGGGTGATTATGCACTTATCTTGACTATAAAAGCTTGGATGGTTGAAAAGCTATGGCTGTTTTAATCCTTCCTTGACTAACACTACAACACTACAGATACATACAATCAAGGCAAGTCTTACATCGTTTTGTTGGTCTATCCATCTAGCATTGACATTTCGTGACTTGACTTGAAGGCTGCTATATGTCTACCTGTCTACCTGTCTACCTGTAGGCACTGATATACTGCTTAATTGGGCTATGGCCAACATACACAGCTTTTATCGCGGAATAGGTTGTCATGACAGGAGAAGGGTGAGAATACGAAAAATAAAATAAAAATTGCATAGCCACTTTTCCTGTCAGTCACATGTACATGCCCAGTCATGTGTATATACAATAATTTGATTGCTTATTTATATATACTAAAATAAAAATTAAATAAAATAAAAACAGACTTCTTTTTTAGTAACTATTTCAAAATGACTTGAAGTAAAACTCGTATGTTTTGTTTCTAGATTTCTAGCCATGGATCCATACTAACTCATACTATCTCTCAATGTAACAGAAACCAAGGCAGACCTTTTGACTTTCTTATCTACACATGTATTATAGTTCATTGTCTGCGTACACAAACATGCTCACCCTTCCGCTATCCCAGATATCCTCTACTAGCCTTACACATTGTTTTTGTCTTCTATGTATATCTCCTATATCGGCGGTGTAATGGCCTATCCAGCTCTACGCAACCTTCCGTTTTCTAGTCACATATGAGAGATATTGTATCATCAGATAACATGGATAACCTCTGCCGCAGTTTTGATCATCTAGGTTTCTCAGTATGGTAATAGGAAATAAAAAAGCATACGCTTCGACCAACTGCCGCCTATGGCGCAAGTAACTAAATGAGCACCGATACCATCATGGCTCGCGGAATAACGCTGTGCTAGAAGATGTTCGTGCGTATTGTGCAAGTTTGAATCTAGGGAGAAACTTGTCGGTACACATCATACACCTATCAAGATAAGCTTTTAACTGATATATGTGCACATACCAACTTTATGAATCTTATAATAGATGTCACTCAAATTACATCATATTTGGATTGTTGCTTTGGGTATGACCCTAAGAAGGAGAAACCCTACAATTCCGCAGTCGAGCTTATAGTAATAACCCTATTTTTCTGTATATAACCCTACGTGTTGGAGCAAAGGAGGTACCTTGTGTCATATCACAAAAATAAACTCTAAACATGGCATTTGTTTTAGCGTAAGGATATCAAAATCGATTATCATCACCTAACTTGTCTTATCTCATCTCTAAAACACATTCTTTATCTACTAAAGAGGGGTTCGTCCGACGTAATTATCTCGTGATGTATCACACATTCGTCACATAGATTCGGGATTAGATCTCGACTGACGCCATCTATCCGAGCCATTTTGTTTGTTTCTTCCTCTTTGAAGTTTGGGAGCTTCCGTAATAGTACAAAACGTGATAAAATTCTATATGTAGTCATGAGCGTCAAATATATCATCGAGAGTGGCTAAGTCTCCAACCTTGCCGTATCTTGAGGCACTAGATATTTGATTATCCTATTCAACGTACATTGTATATGTATGTAACCTCGATCACGCAATAGCCTATGTAACATGCACAGTTTTTATGTAGCATTTTGCGGCTGTCAACTGCCATGTATGCACTATATGAACTGTACAACGTATGTATGCATTTATGTACATACATACATTATATATATATGCAAATGTATCTTCATATCTTTTATTCAAGCTTATCTTTATGTTATCTTCATATTTCATAGTAGCACTTCAGGTAGATGGTAAGGAAAGAATCTGCTACATATAACCGCCGATTTCCCACTATCCCGATCTATTTTCTTGCATCTTTTGAAGTCAGTGCGTAGTTTATCCTAGAATACCCTAAAACAGAAACTCTAGTCTATCGTAAGTGCCGAATAGGAAGCTTTCTAAGAGGACCCTCAGACCTCATTATTAGCCGAGCCAACATTCTGTTAGTGCAAGACGTACTTGTTTCCTTCGTGTAGATAGTATTGTAGTAGGCTTTACTATGCTAGCCGTACCAAAGAAAATGTATGTGAGAGACTAGTATCGCTAGCAACTCACGAACCATCGCATCAATGGCACGTACCTGCATATACTACCTAAAAATGGCCCCTCCACCTTGACCTACCGGCATGCCCTTGTCCTTCTGTAGTTTAGGTACCTTTTTGTACATAAGTCCACTGTAAATCTACCACAAACGCTACTAAAGACCTGAATTTTCTCCTCTATAAAAATATCACCTTTGGTGCGCAAGGTCTTTAGTTTGCCCCGTGCAACATGAACAAAGCTCGGCATTTAGATATGTAGACCAAAAAATAGTCATGCCTAATATAAATTCCTCAATGCTAGATTAGATCTCATTGGCTTCTGGAAGGTTTGCTCAACTTGCCATACTCGTCTAGCAAAGACTAACAAACAATCTTCGGCTAACTAGGTTTAAAAAGGGGGCTTTCGTCTCTGGATTTTCTACAATCTCCTCTGAATTCTTCGTGTTTGTCCATTACGATGCCTTCGCTTTGGCGAGGGTTCAGCACCGACGCTCATTCGCGGATATCTTGAAAACTCCGACGCCTCTCTATTTATCCCTTTCCCGCGTTTCGGATTGAAATATACAAAGTTTGCCCCATCACTAATAAACCCTAACCCTATACCCAGTCCCTATACCCCATTGACATCACCAATACCTTGTGTACCCTATCGTCCTTCTATCCTTCCTTACCTTAATAACACTGACATAATATCAATAGACAATATCATGTAATTCTACTTTTTTGCCTTATCACGATCTTCACATTACATCACGCCTTACATTCTGACTCCCACACAACTCTCTCTTCTGCACTTCTCATGAACCTAGACTATCCTTATTTCCCGTTTTCTGTAGTCAACTTCTTGTCTTTTCCTTACCTCTACCTCACTTCTTTATTCATAACCTTTCTCACGATCCTTGCCTTTTGCCTGATACTCCATACCCGATTACTAACCTCTCTCCTGCACTCTCTCACACTTCCTCATCTTGCCCTCTCCTCTCATCATCTTTACCTCCACTAGCCTTTCCCACTACTTTCTCCTA
>RHLR01001007.1:0-10916 GCA_009806335.1 Davidsoniella australis
CCCTTGGTCACTTTCGTCTTCTCTTTGTAACTTCTAGGGTTCTTAGGGTTGACCTTTTGTGTTTATAGGCTAGTTAGATAGTAGATAGGCACCGTGCATATGTCCCTTATGGTGATGGGTGTGAGCCCCGTTCTTTTTTGACCCGCCTCCACCGTGCTCGTTAACAATACCAATTCCAATTCCAATTCCTTTAAGGCCTCTAATAATATCTGGCTCAATGATTCTTAAAAGAGAATTAGATAAAGTAGTATCTTGGCCTAGCTAATAAACCGGGTCAGTGTCCTCTTTTGTAGGAGTTTCTTTTCCCTGCATTTCATGTGAACATGGCAAGCCAAATTGCAAACGAAAGTGACCAGAACAAGACTGTGGTTCGGCTAACCCTTTGAATATCCGTTGTGATTTGGAGTATCTTAAGAGAAGAACTTGTTTATGTTGTGTTGTAAGAAGGTCAACACAATTGTACCTAACAATTAAGGGACCCTAACTATGCCGAAGAGTAATGAGTACTTCTTAGTTTTACTCTTTGGTCTGCTACTTGTTGCCTATAAGACAAATATATATTTTCTAGGAACTGCTTGATGCTGTCAGTCAAGTCCCTCAGATCCACAGTGCTATGATTGATTGTTGAAAGATTGTAAGTTGGTGGTTTTTTTCAGTTGGTCAGTCTATTTAACTTCAAAATATTAGAAAAATATTAGAAAAGTTAGTGGTGTGTTCAGGCTTACTTTTCTTTTTTTGAAAGCGGTGTGCCAAATATGAAAGGCGGTGTAGTATAGTTTTCTCTTATAGTGCGTATACCCCAATACTACCTACAGTTCCTGGACATAGAGTCTTAAGATATGGCACTCTATTTCTAAGACGGCTTCTACAAGATAGCTGACTGTCTTCCCTCGCCATCCTATAGTTATTCTTCTTTTCCAACTCTCATCCTTCCTCTTTCTTTGTTTCCCCCCTTACACTCGGACTTATCTCCCCGTCTTGCCAACCCTAGCCAATATCATGCTATCAAGTTACAATTTAGGTCATTGACAAAAACATTGAGACGAGAAGGAGGTCCAGCTTGAGCGGGCTAACCACTGCCATGGGAAATGCTTGTGGGAAATACGAATCCCGATTGCATCAAACGTTCAGCTGTCCTTTGTATAGCTAAGTATGTGTACATCGATGTAATCAGTATTCTAACGCCTCGTATCCTTAGATTATCGGGACGTTGTAGCCGAAACAGGAGAATCGCCTCATTGATATCGCCGTTGCATCATAGGATAATAAGCAAGATACAACTATCCATCTTCCAAAGATCAACTAGTTTCTAGTGACTATGAGAGCTATTTCAACACCACGACCGTCCTGTCGACCCCCTATTCTCAGTTGTACATACATAGTACAAAGTACCTTCCATGACATCCCACATCCGGAAGCCTCAGCTATATAGTCGCGGAGTTGCATTGCATGCTAATAATAGGATTGAACACCAGTCCGAAACTCGTCCAGTGGATATGGAATACCAGTCTTGTCGTACTGGGGGATGAAGGGAAGCCCCGATAATCATCTCCTGCTTTGCCAAGATTAAAAAGAATCCATAGCTTGCGTCCTCATCTTTGTAAATTTAATCTGTGGCCCCCATTATCGTTATTGCTTCTTCATACAAAGTTCCACTACAGATGAATATGCCGCGAATTGTATTTAGGATGTAGATTTTAGGGCTTATTGGCTTCCAACCCTAGCTCATTAGCCACCAAGGCATGTATATATATGTACATATATGGAATACACTTGAATGTAATGAGGAAAAGAGAACCGTTGGTGTCACGATGCACGCCCCTGATCGATGTGGTGATCCTATAGCCCTATCATCGAACCAATTTCTACAATGTCCCTCTACTTTCTTTTCTTTTATCCTTTTTAGTATAGAGAGCTTCAGCTTCCACACGCCAGTGTATATAACCGGGTGAATAGTCCGTAGACAACACTCACTTCTGTGGTGTTGTGATCCGCTCTTATTATTGTAATTGCATGTGCGTATATGTATGGTGAGTTGTCTGATGTAGACCTGATGCAGTCAAGGTGTGATTTTCCCAAACTAGGCAAAACGGAAAAAATGAGGCAGGAGCTCAAGGTAGAGAGGATAATCTGACTTGCCCCCAGTTGTATTGCAGCAGGCTCGTCCATGTACTCTGGCCGGCAAAATCCATCATCACATCTGCTACCACCCTGAGGTCAAACTTACATGTGTATAATCATGGAACGATGGCCTCCGTGTGTGGGAAATAGTAGGGGCTGTAAGGCATTGATCGCACGCGACTGATCTTCGGTTGGGGCATGGATTCTCTACAGGCTCGCATTCAATTCTGAGTAAGATAGTGTAGAAATATGCATATGTAATCTATACGAGGGGAACTGTCGGGCACTATCCAGCATTCTGATCCATGTTAGTCAGCATCAAGGTGTAATAATTAATGTCACACTAACGTACATATATACTACTGGGGTCTCCAACTTCTGAGCCAGCCACTTGATTATAGACGCCCTCAATGCTAAGAACTTCCACCATTAAGAAGCTGTAGCGCCAATTAACGACCATAGCCTCCTAATACATCTACGAATATTGAGTGAACACGTATCTGCGTATCTAGCATAAAAATGAGAGTAATCTTCCTGCCAGACAACAGCTTGCCTAGTCCAGCCTCGGCGAGCGCGTGAACTCGGTCCCGGAAAGGCAGCAAACATGCAAACTTGAGGGATGACCAACAATTCCAAGGCGGTTGAGCCCAAGTGTCTTGATGGCTCGTCATAGAAATTGGCCATGTGAATGATCGACGCAACACCCCCTTCCCTTTGATGGCCCTGCACCCTACTTGATTAGTACATGATCATATCTATTGATACCATTCATCATACAGATATACATTTTTATATTGCTACTACATATTATATGAAAATCCGTGTTTTGCATCACCCAATATCTTGAGATATTGCAGCGACAGAGAGAGGAGACGTCGTAAAACGAACAGGCACATCCACAAGAGGAAATTCTGTAAACCTCTGTTGCAGGGTTCGGCTATAAAATAACCAAAAAATATGGCACTTTTGTTTCGTAGTTCGCCAGCCTTAATAAGCAATAAACAGCATTTCATCCACCTTTGTTCATCCACCTTTGTTTTTGCAGGCTTAAGCTGGGTAATTCGTTGTACTTCTCAGGAGTGGTTGGAATTGTAACGTCATTATCGCAAACTGGTAGAAGTCTGCTATTTTGTTTTTTTGCAATTGTTACTTAGTGGAGTGGGGGGTAAACTCTCCTATCCGTTTCTCTGTCATTAATTGCTACCTGCCAGTTCTAGGCTTTTCTTTTTAGGACATAAGCCTTGAACACGCCCCCTCCATGTCGATCAAGACATACAGGCCAAGGCTATGGTAGTATCATAATTGATGTCTTGTATGTATTGTTCTTACTTTTTTTTTGGAGTTGAAATTATGTGTTGGCGTCCGACTGATTGTATACTAAATGCCTATTCTAATTTGATATATTGTTGGAGAAAGAACGCTCTTCTTACTCAGAATATCCATCCCCTTCCTCAAAGTTCACTAGCCTCACTTTGGCTCTCGCAATGACACAATACAATATATGCATGTGCAACTACCCTGGGTAAAAGAAATGCATGCATACTATCAGCTGAAGGTCATCATGTATGGAGTAGCACTCACGTTCAGGGATAGCAACACAAATACGGTTTTGTCTTCTCAGTAAAGGCAACCATAATTGACGGAAATCCCTTTCCGGGCTACGATTTTCAGGCTGCCCATGTACTATTCCTCATGATATAATATGTAACTACATGTATATAAAATCGCATGGATAAATACTCGATCCCTGAAAAACACCCTGACTGACAAACGAAAGGAAGTACATATACATCCTACTAAGAACTCTGATTTATTTCTAAACTTAGACCTAAGGCTAATATGGGCAAAATAGAACTAGGGGATTAATGAGAACCCAAGTTCCTTAGAAATAGCATGGTAGAGGGTTGAGATAAAGGGAGAAAAAAGCAATAGATTATTACTGGTTTGGCATTGGACAAGGTACATCTGGGAGGTAGTACTTATTCACCGAATATGACAAGTGAAGGACGCATTGGTATATGTAGTTACTGTGTGCTGATATGGCCATCATTACCAACAAATCCTTGAATTTTCTTATTTTTTTTTTTTGCAGAATCTTTCTTCGCCCGCCTCAGCTGTGTTTTAAACCGTCAACGAAATGATGATGTTGTCTATTTTATCTGCTGTGATCATAAACAGGCTTGTGTAAGATAATTCACTATGCTGTATATAAATTCGTGTCAATTATTTGTATAACTATATGTATGTGATAATTATGTGTAACTGTAATGATCGTAATTGCGATGAGCAAGCAGCCGAGTCTCCAATTATATGGTTAAAAAGGGAACAACAGACTATCCACCACTTACAATTCAGGTTAGCAACGTAATTGCCATTTTAAAATCAGACTGAAGTCAGATCCCTCCACACAACTCTACATATTTCTCCTTTGAAATCGTATATAAGTATTCATTATTTATCTTCATATCTTTGCATTACTCTTTTGGGAAATACTCGCTATGTCGAGATTGATACAATACAGAATATACCGTTGAGAGGTGCCAAGTTCATGATTCTAAACCTATTGATATCTTCCATCGGTAGAAGTGTTATGTACTAAACATCGGCTGTTGATATAGTCAGATATGCCAAGTTGTGGTCTCATGTATATTATGTATCTGTACTACGTCTAAATGCTTAGCCAACGACATTGGAATTTCAGTTCTCTATATGTAGGTATTATATATGACTAACCAAGATTGACGTACGTATATGGCGTAGGCTGGGGTTCAATTATTAAATATACACATGTATATTACATAAGACACACAATATCATATCAGAGGACCTCTAACACAAGGACCACAACCCACGATAGACTAATGAAGTCATACAACTCGAACTTGTCTCTTAGATACTCCATTTATCTTACTTAGGGCCTCTATATACAAAATGGACGTATATGATCAATGAATAATTTGATGCATAAATCTGTAATATATAGACATCCAGATTTAATCAAACTTGTGAGCATACTATTACAGCTATTGGTGGTTGTAAGAATTTTAATTGCACCGAAGCCCGCAGCACTTCTTACAAAGGTTCGTGTGCATTTACTAGTTATGGTTATGTTAGATATACTCCTACTTTCATGAAAAATAACCGAAGGCATAGTATCTGTATGTGTACAGCCAAAATTGAAGATTTATATCCTTGTCTCTTAGGTTCAATACGTACACCCCCCATTCGATCCTCAATAATGCTCGAAACAAACAAACACTTACTGTTCCCAGTCCCCCTGCGGCAGTGGAACGTCGGGACTGAGCCGATGAAAATGGGTAGCATTGATGTGAAGATGAATCAATGCTTTGTATCAAATATCTATTTTGATTTACTCAAATTAATCTTGGTATTGTGAGAATGAAGGTTTGTAGACTGCTATTCTTTGATAAGCGTAAACGTGGATTCAAGAGACACATGTGGAATAGCATTGTCTTTTATCGTACTCTATGAAGGATTGGAGGGATTGTGGATCCTATAGCTACGGTATAATTGTAGCTGTGGTTGTATTATATTTTGAGGGCTAGACACAAATTTGATATCAATACATGTACGTACATAGGTGGATCCCAAAGTTTTCTGTACAGTAAACGATATCGTTTGTATATATGGTTTCTATTCTGTCAGTCTAGAATGAACGCTGGTTCACGACAGTCTTCTATACAGAATTGTATATCTCAAGGTCGAGATTACAGATTATTGTACGATTTGGTCTCGTCGAACACAATATTACTACTGCAGGTGATTTTATGTATAATTTTATATGGCGTAAGAACCAATGCAACCAACTAACACGTATATCCATGCGAACAGGGCATATCATGATTGTCGGATGAAGCCATGCATGTACAGATACATATGTACATCGGCAAGAGCTCATGATTAATAATCGGGATTCAAGCTATTCAACCTTGATAAAATATTCCTTCCTTTAGATTATATTACATGTCGTCTTACATATAGTTGTTTATAGTCCTTCTAAGAAACTATGTACTTAAATGTAAACACCTAGTTCAATAGGTCAATGTTTTCACGTAGGTAGACATATGTTATATTGGGAGAAATTGCTATCGCTCATCCTGTATCATGTAGATTTCAAAATATATATCAAGGAAAACGTAGATTATGATATTTAAGAACAAAGCCCTATATATACTTCACTATACCACGATGTACGAATCCAGCATCACTTTCTATACTACCAAAAAACAGTTTTCTCCCAAAGTTGCTCTTCACTGTTTGGACATCCTGCAGAATTGCATATCTTCCTTGTGCTGAGTTGGGCCGACACTCGTCAATATCTTTCCGGGGCGTCTAGATATGATAGTCATCTTTCCATTTCTAGGAAGCCCAAGCATTATCACGTGTGTCGTTCCATTTCTAGGATCGATTTATGAGGCAAATATTTATCTCTGAGCCGGAAGGATCTAACCTATGATATTATGTCCTTATCTCGGTAAAGGTGTAGACGAAAAAAGTAGTGGAAAATACAGAGTCAAAGGGACACTATGTACTACTGTTGTCAATTTGAGAGGGACAATATGTTACTTGCCCTCAGAAGCCTACTTTCTTTGCATCTATCAGTAATGGTATGCCACAGAGCTTCTTTATACAGCATACACGGCAGAATCAACGGCCATTATCTCCACTCTGACTCCTTTGACATCACTCCGCTTCCCCGTCAGGGTTTGTATAGGTGGTGTCTTTAAAATATACGCTGCTATATAGAAGAGCGGTATGAATGAGCACTTTGATCCGGGTCAGACAGCTTGTGACTATCAGGCTGCCGAGACTCACACATATATCTTATCGATTTGCTGGCCATCATAGGATGGCATAGGTAGACCATTGCGTAATATAGACTATTCCAGGCCCTTGATACCCCTCTCCATTATCTGCTGATTTTGATATATTATCGTAGCCGATATTCTGACAACACATACTCGGGTCCTTGTAACTACTCCAGCCTTGATAATAATGTGAATCTAGTACTGATTCTATGGATTCGGTTAGTGATGACACCCACTCATGGTGCAATCTTTACGTGGTTTTGTTTACCGCACCGTAGCACTATGCCCATACCTTAAAAACACCATCCGAGGCTCGTATAAGTCATCGATGAGCTGGCAATACATCAAGTGAACCTAGATCTTTGAATCAAATTATGATGAGTTACCGATATCTAAGTTTCTCTTGGCCGATAAACATCGAACCATTTGTCAACTCTGCAAAATAATGTTGCAGATTATCGAATTTTGAAGCTATTTTCTAGAAGTAACATCGTACGTTTTTATAATTTTCAGTTGGGATTTTGCTGCAGCTTACACCAATAACCCCAACTTATAAGTAGAATATGTAGCGTTGCTGTCAATGTCTCTTTACACAATAATCTTGCCGAATCTAACAATATATTACTTTTAGCATGAATGACTCTAGAGAATTGGTGGCTAGGCAACTATATATGATTCCAAATGCGTAACTAGTATCATCGCTTTGCATATATATCTGCATAATCCCAAAATGGTAAGCCAGTACGTTGAGAAATGGTTTCCTCAAATTGACTATGATGTCTCATAGATTAATCATATAACGGGGTGGAATTGGGATAATAAACTCTTACAACTTTGTTATCTGTGAAGAAAGAAGATCGTTCGTCGCGTTAGAAACATTTGCGATTATTATAACGCAAAAACCGCCAAAATGGTTAGTCAAAAGCAATTATTGTTAGTGTCACATATCCTTATAGTCTGGTTATGCAAGGTTCCTCGTCAATTTGGCGTGATACCTAGCATGGTTAATGATTATGAAAGACAAAGAAATGATTAAGCCACATATTGTGTAGATATAAGCTAGGGGTATCGATTAGCGTGACTTCTTACTATTGCTGTCATGTAGTAGACTTTGTTTATTCACATGTGTCACTAAATATGTGCAGTTGTTAGTACTTTTAATTCAAATTGATATAAAACTCTCTCATTATGGATGGAAAATATGAAAGTGACAAACTAGGTAAATACCCTTGATTAGTAGTGATCAATCATGAACCTAATGACATAAACTTTAGGCGATAACCACTTCTACAAAGTGCTGTGATGTAAATTTCATCATCATGTTGTCACTATCGAGGCCCTTTATTTTTCCTATATCAGTCAAGGACATCTCCAAACTGATGAAAAATCAAAACTGTGAACTTTTGTGCCTTAAGGGATAGACGTCTCTGAACAAGTAATCATTGTTTCAACGTGTCGGACAATCTTGAGCTCTACCGTAGGTCAAACCACCGGATAGTTCATACAGAACTTGACAACAAGGTTCTTCCTGGCTCTCTATGAGCCAGGGGCATACTACCTACGCCTTTCAACCCATCTTAACGTCCCCATGGCGTAGTGGTTATACGCCTGGCCGACGTGAGGTAGTTGGTTAAAATCTAGCTGGGGCAAAACTACTACTGAAGTCCACCTTATGCTTATGGTAGTGCGTCTGAGGGTTTGAGCTGCCTCTCCACTCACGAAGTTCTGCAGAAGGTAGATACCAGGTAGTAATCATACTGTTCTAATAGGGTTTATGATACAAGGAGCTACAAAATGCTCGGAGGTTTTGAGGCAGGTTCCCAACGAGGTGGTTTTTCCCAGAAAGGATTAGAAGTTGAAATGCGCAGGAATAGCATATAACGAAAGCATAACAAATGTTCTGTATCTCAGTGGCCAGTCACTGTTGAGAAGTAGGCTGTCCTTCGCCTTACATTGCTACTAAAGCTCTATTTCCACCTTAATAAAAATAAATTTAAAAAGAAAAACCATCTTAACGGTTAGTTTAATATGGCCCGGCGATAGAACGATAGACCCCGTCTATCCGTCTCACTTGTTTTCATCACCCAGACGTAGACAACGGCACGGAGATATATGCCAGAGTGAGTTGGCGACAGGAGGCATTGTACCAGTAAAACAGTAAATCATAGTTCAGACTCGAGCATCTAGGATTTGGGCGAGCCGCACGCCGCTATTCTTGTTAATGCGTAGACTCTCACATGATGATGATTATTATGTGTATATATACAACTAGCATTCAAGAAGAGTCAATGAACTGAACTCTGATATTTACGTCAAGGAAGAATTAAGACTTGAATAGTATAAAACATACTACATATGGATCTTCAGCTGGCAACTCTTCTTCTCTTGATATTGCCATGTGTAATATATATTTACCGTGTGGTAGGCTCCTCATGCTTGCTGGGAAATGATAAAGAAACAGTTACCATTTTGGTCCAGATATTATGATGATGCCAAATATTGGTTTATTTCGTTTCATTAACCACCGAAGTATATGTAGTAAGAGTTATTAATAATTTTAATTTAGAGTAATGAAAATAAGAGAAATTATGAAATTCAACTCATCTCATGCTCACATGAGCTCAGCCTGAGCTAAATCATGCAGTACCTAGCGGCAACTTTCTCATATCGTCTCACATGCTTATCTTACACCGTAGGCAAGTCGGGAAAAGACACCATTGTGTTTCAAAGGGAATGTGTCGCTTGAGACGATGACTTTGATGCTGGTATTTGACACCCACCCTTATCTTAGTCTCAATGACTTTCTATTTGTTCAAGGATATGCCTATGTGTGGAGTAATGAATCGAGATATAGATACACAGCCCAACTAATGTAAGGTATGAAAAGAAAATCCAAGAGCTTAGCACCTACCTGCCTTGCTAGCTGTCAAATTAACATCAGCACAATCCTCTATCCATGTCAGCAGGATTCTATGAATATGGAGAAGAACTCAGAATCAGAGTTACATAATCTCGACACGTCATGCGTTATACCTAACTGGTGTATATAATCTAGACGCAGCTATCTATAGTCAGCTCAGCTTGACTCGTTCAAATAAGATAGCAAGTCTGAGCCAACAGATATCAGCACTAGCGTCGGTCCAGCCTCCGATGCTTGGCTGTGCTTGATGATGCTAGCACTTCTTCCGTCAACAACAAAGGTAGCGCACTTTGTCCAACTACTATTTTGACTTGACAGCACTAACTTCGCGAGGTCGGCGATTTTCTTCGAGAATTTCGAGTATACGCCATTTTTTCTAGCGTATCATCTGACGAACTGACAGTTCGATAAATCCCTAGGCCTGTAACAAAACTAGGCAACAACGAGAGCGAAAGAAAAAAAAGGAATCCTATCCTTGGTGATAAAGAGTGTTGCAAGGGACTTAGCTTGGTTGTTTTCTCGAGAATGGCGCTGTTCATGCTATCTGAGAATAGTGACTTGCGAAATCAAGATATCATCTGTTAATGCTTGTAGAGGAGTTCTTGTCCGATGCCGATATACCGATATAATCACTAGCATGTTGCGATAGTATTAAACATTATTTAAAAGATGAAGTTAGGCCTTGTCATACTAGTCGATATGAGTTATTACATGTAGTATTTTAGTATTAGCGGCTAGCTTAGATTTATTCATAGTTAGAAATAGTCTATGTTGCGAAAAAACGCTTGTGTCTTAACCCTAACTATGTATGTATGTACATGCTTTTTTTTATTATTCCCACATACGTATCTGTGTAAGGTATAAAATAGTTGGGTATGTGGTTTCAACATTGACTTGCCCCGCTAATCACATGGATGAAATCCTCCTACAACCCTCGGGGGGGTACCTTTGAGTTCGAGTACCTCCCCCTCCGTCCAAAGACGAATTTTTCCCCTTCGTCGTGGGTTTTTAAGAGCGACCAGCACATATTCCCAATGCTGCTGTCC
>RHLR01001008.1:0-10907 GCA_009806335.1 Davidsoniella australis
AAACCGAGAACAACAAGAAGGAAAATATGCGGACTAAGAAATTCAGTACAAGATGATGATGATGATGATGATGATGATTTTATTTATAGTCTAGAGATTTAACTAAGAGCTCCTTTTCGACTGTACAAGAAAAGAATAGAAAGAACAACTCAGTGGAAAGGGATAGGGTTCACCACGCCCTTGGTTGGATACTATGAAGTTATGGGGGGAAGAGCCCCTGCCAGTACTACATTGTATTCTAGTTTGTCGCGGATATTGGAGCTTGGATCACGTCTAAAATCAATGTGTAGCCTGGGGGCGATCATTCAATGTTGGGATAGACGGTTTCCATCAATGGGGAAAGAAAGGGTGGTAATAGTAGTAGTAATAGGTGATGACAAGTATTGGATATAACCATAGCCGTCCCCCTACAGTCAAATATGCTTTGTAAGCAATATAATAATTTGGCTATGCTGGTTGGCGATTGTCTGATGTTGAAAACAGAGGAGCATGAAGAGTAGGAGAGATTAAAAAATTCCCGGCTTGGCATATTTCCCATAGCAGCGGATTTCCATTGAGATACAGAGAAAGAGCCCTGTCTGTTCAGGAACGACATAGCAGTCCAGTGCCAATGAGCAGTATGTGGAAGTGTATGTGGAATGTTACATGCTGTGTATCCATATACATAGTTATGAGGATATTGTAATATGCACTGCCAAGCCAGAGCTAACTATATAGTCGTAATATCAGCGGTGAAAACTTCATGATCTCTGAGGAAAAAGTCAATAGGTTAGAGATATCGTAGCAACGTAACCTATTCTTGGCAAACAGTACACTTTCCGTCTATAAGGGATCTAACTAGCGTCATTGTTGAGAAACGGAAAGGCGGACAATTACGTCCATGATTGCCAACATTTCCTTCTAACCCTCTTCTTAGGAGGCAAAGCACGTTCTTACCGTGTAATTTTGCCCAGACTTCTCGGTATCTTCTACGCCTCAAGCTAGCGCCGACCAAAAGAGCCTCGGTTCACATCCTGTACGATATACTCTACTGTTGTATACTGTTCCCTTACTCTTCACCCCCCTCCCCAATCCTCGTCCCCTTCACCTACAAGATGAATGATGATCGATTCCCTGATTCATCGCCAAAGAGAAGACGGAGAAATGCGTAGCCATGACTAGGAGAGGCATATCCGGTGAAAAGGAAAATAAGAGCAAGTGCAAGTGCAAGTGCGGATGTGATACAGATGAATATATTGTTGTACTAAGGGTGTTGTTTGTCCTCATACTAGCGGCGTGTCAGATCTACATAGCAGGACGTCTAGCTTAAGCTAGCTTATTGTAAATGGTATTGTGGCAATAATACTCAGATGACATTATGTTGCTACGTCTCTACATTTTCGTCTGATTCCTAGCACGATGTTACTACAAAGCAACCTCACTCGAAGGATGGATTTTGTTGGTATCAGAATAGTGGCTGTCGTGATGTTTGGCATTGGCAATTGTCTCACCTTGTGCAATCATAGTATCACCAGAATGATAAGAGCTGATGGGTAGGGGATAAGAACGGAACGGAAGGGGAGAAGAGAAGAAGGGGTATCGTGTTCCCGGTAAGAAAGCGACCATGATGACCCTTTTTAGAAGAAATCTATGTTTTCTCAGCGAAGGAAGAAAATGAACAGTTAGACTGGGGGGGTGTCCATCTTTCAAGCCTAAAGAAACTCGAGACAGGCTAAATAGTCACAGATGTAACGATGCAAGGTCCCTCGGATAGACCCAATTGCAGAATGGAAAAAGAGTAATTGTACTAGGCAGACATGGAAAAGTCGGCATTATGGTAATACACTTCAGGTAAACGATATCGGGGGACCAGAGGCCAAGGGAAAAGAAGAAGAAGAATAATTATTTCTTTAACGTCTACCTACTGGTATTTCAAAGCAATACGATGGCTAAGGGAAAAGAATAAACATAATCGAGGGTTAGGGTTATAAGTACCGAAAATTTATGCCCGTCCCCGCGCCGAAAAAGGATGCAACTCTGTCGGCAATGGACAATACAGAGTAGTAAAAAGAGGCTGCACTGAAGAGACGACGATCTAGAAGCTCATTGTACTATCTATTTTGCTTTCAAGATAAGTCCAGCATAACATCTTCATCCAGAAAGGCATCCAACAACCATAAATTGCCTACTACATATTCGTTTCTGTCTCTCCGCCCGACATAACGTTTAAGTTGATCTATCCTACTACCAAACCCCCATTCTTCTCTCTCCCTTCTAGTAATGGCTCCTACGCCGCAAGATATACCGGCGCCTGCCGTGCCGATTTCTTCCGGCTCCCAGGCAGCAGCTGAGTACGAAGAAACCCACGTTCACACAGTCTACGAGACCATTGCCAGTCACTTCTCAGCCACAAGACACAAGCCGTGGCCATTAGTCACGTGGTTCCTCAACTCACGGTCTGCTGGGGCAGTCGGCGTTGACATAGGCTGTGGCAATGGCAAATATATCGGCGTCAACCCATCCGTGGTCCTACTAGGTAGTGATCGCAGTGCCAACTTAGTAACTCTAGCTATCCCGCGCACACGCTTTCCGCAGACAGTGACGCTGGGCAAAGGCCGCGAAGAAACATTGCCCGTGGTTCATGGTGGTGATGCTGTTGTTGCCGATTCACTAGCACTGCCGTTTGCGCCGCGTAGTGTAGACTTCGCCATCAGCATCGCAGTGGTGCATCATTTTTCCACACAAGAACGCCGCCGCGATGCTGTACGATGTATTCTCGATGTAGTCCGGCCAAACAATTCATCTTCGTCAACCACGCCTACCAGTAACCAAGATAATAATACTCATGCCCAAATACTGCCTGACAGCTCAAGACTTGAACTTCCAGAAGGGGCAGTGGTCGGAGAGGTAGCGGCCCTTACGGAAGCCACGGTCTCCGCTGGTGAAGTGCTGATCTACGTATGGGCGCTTGAACAGGGCTCGTCTCGCCGCGGCTGGGATGAAGGCGCCGCTCAGGACCAGCTGGTACCATGGGTCACTAAAGCTAACAGGCCCGGTAAAGCTAAGAAGGAGCAAACCGAAGCTCAAACGGATTCTCCTGTTGCGGCTGACAAAACGGTCCATCGCTATTATCACCTTTACAAAAAGGGCGAGCTTGAAGATGATATCCGCGCGGCTGGCGGCGAGGTTGTTCGCAGTGGCTACGAAAAAGATAATTGGTGGGCGATCTGCCGGCCATCGGCATCTTTTACTGGACAGTAGAGTAGTTGTATCGTATTATACAATCATCATATACGGCCTATCATGATATCCTGCAAGACTTTCCCTATTTTTTCTCTATATTGGAAACATCTTTCTAATCGTCTTCTTTTTATCATACCCGTTTTTCATAGCGTCAGTCATAATGTTACTTCAAGCCAATCCAATCTCTGGTTGATCGGCAAAGAATTTCCTCATTTTCTCTACAAGTTCTGCTGGCCTTGACAAGGTTTCGCACTCACTATCATTGTATTTTGCTGTACGTCATACAAAAAGCGCCACAGGGTTAATGCGCAACCCTAATTGATATTATCAACCTCAACTCATCGTTTCAAGGCTATTCCATTTGGAAGATGTGTGCCAGACACAAATATTGTTAGATTGTCAAACATAAAGTCTAATTATACAAGAAAACGTTGTAAAACTCTGTGCTCGATATTGTACATTTACGAGAAAAAATAGTCCACTCTGGCCGATCTCGCACTATATTACATAGCCAAAATGTCACATGATTGTAAGCTATAGGAAGGGGGTGTGTGTCTGCCGGCACCTGGCCTCAAAACTGATACTATGAATATTTCGGGGCTGATTGAAGACTTTGAATATTGAACTATACTGTCATTAAGACACCAGAGAGTTGCCTTTTGAAAGAAGATATGCATAGCTACTTGCCAACTAGACACGAGATGATGGCAGGTGGCTTGCTATGCATGCCTAATAGGGTTTATATAGAGAGCTTAGTAGCGCTTTTATCTCTCGTTTCCTGCTTGCTAGTGATTCGTTTTAGCCACTATATATCATATTGTATGCAATACTATGGGATAAGCACTAGCAGAATTTCAGCCTGATAATAGTTCTGATGTTCCTATTGGTCATTTTGCGCTGTAATGAATCTATTAGGACAGATATAGTAGGCCGACGCGGGCTATGATAAGATCTACTACTACCTGTAAAAAAAATTAAAAATTAAAAATTAAAAATAAAAAGAGAAAGTAGAGTCGCAGTATGGCATCACGATGGAGGTGTAACATATAGCACACCAAAAGAGTATACAGAAAAGGGTAGCTTTGTCAACAGGCCACTGTATCCACCTATGCGGCCCCTTTCAATACAGCTAGCTTGCATATCGGCACCAATAGGTGTAAATATAGGCGTGTGGTATGAATATGTTATTACTAGTTACATGTATGTTCTCAGACCCCCCCCCCCATCCTAGGACCCCGGGACAGCTGGTTTTTTTACGAAAAGAACTCATCTAAAACTGCGTTAGGTGGCTCTGAAGCATAGGACACAGCATTTAGAAAGAAAATAAATGTAAAAGGACCATGATACTCTACATTCCATTCAAGAGACTTTAGTTTTCTGAATCAGTCAGATTTCAATTGTCAAATCTTTCAATCTGAAAAAACGTGCCCAAAAAACAATTCGGGATTTACACAATTTTTAGGCATCATGCAAGATTGAGGGGCAGTTTTTCAAAAAAAAAAAAAAAAAAAAAAAAAAACTCTCAGATAACAGTAAGGGTACGGAACCCTAACAAGAATTTCCTAATTGGGATATGCGAGTTATTGATACTATTGAATATCTGGATATGGGCTTGTCCATGTTCAGCAAATTAACAAACACTAGGTCCGCCACTGAAAAAAGCGCCCTCAAAAATAGCTCAGGGCCCTGATTCAAGGTATAAGTTCCAGAAGAAGCCAAAATATTTGTACAAGGCCTATGTCTATAAGCCGGCATTTAGTCAGGTAGTCAGGGGTGGGGTAGAAGAAGAATATAGAAGAAATAGAAGGTCAAATCAACCATGACCATTGTTTGGTTTATGATAGCATGATATCCGAATTTGCTAGGTCTTTTTCACCAAGCATTGGATGTTATCGTGAGTATTAGCTTCTTATTGAATTCTATTGTTCTAATCCTTTCCAACGCCCTAAAGGTGATTAGGCACTTCCTTGGAAATACAAAAGTCTCTGATCCCTGTGGTGTATCCGACCCTAAAATATTGAAACTTCAAAGTAAGTCACCAAGAATTATACATTATAGATATTTCTCCATCCTGACTTGTCAAGTTGAAATGTATGCTGCGGATAGAACCAACATAGAGATAGTTGCTTTGTTGTAGTAGTGTCGATGATAAATACACCGTCGATATTGAATGTTACGTCAAGGTTACCATGACCTATAAAAAATTGTACTCCAATGTTCCTTCTACACAAATCAAGCAAGCGAACGAGGAAAACAAAAGACATAAAAATGGGTGCATCAAGGAGTTCGTGTTCATTGTTCATGGGAAATGGGAAATGGGGGCTGGTTCCAGTATCACTGGAGCGTCTACAATTTATTGGCTGAGACGGTCCCACGCCGTATTATTTTGCTGCCTTGCCGACCTCCTCAACAGTTCCCAATGTAAAATCTGATGTATCACATAGGAAGCCGGCCTTAAGAAAAATAAATACATATCAATTCACAATATTCATGGCAAATATGTGATATAATGGCATAATACCACCTATTTTTGCCTCACTAGGCATATAATGCATCTGTTAGTGAAAAAAAAAAAAAAAAAAGCGGTTCGAAGAGGCTTATAGGAACATGATTGTACACTTGTTTATCTAACATGTATGTACTATAATCTCAATATTGTTAGCTTTGGGGTAGTCATACATATATCTATGTATATGTAGCCCACCTTTATTTTTTGCAAGTTAGCTATCCTATCCAGGGCCTGTGTACTCAAAAACAAAAACAAAATGCCCTCTGCTTCTATAACAAGTGGGAGCCCTGAAAGAATGCCCGAGCGTCTTCTGACCCTTCACTCTAGAACCCGAGCCTGGGTTGGATTGCATGTTTGCGTTTTAACACCTAGTACGGAGGCCACGAACAAGTAAGCAGAGCAATCATAAAAAAGGGACCTTGAGGAAGCAAGTGGTTTGTGCGTTTTGTATACATTTTATTATTTTACTTTCACGAAGCTCTATCCAGTTCATAAGCTCAGTAGGATCCCACTAACTGTTGCTAACTGGTTGCACTGTTGGACCAAGGTGAGCTAAACTGGGGGGTAGATGTGGACTCACCGACTTGTATATTGTCTATATTTACATACACATATTTCTCTTCTCGAGCCCTTGTTCATCGTCAACTTATTGACTTGTCTGCGTGAACGGCTACGCCATAGAGTGGTCTGCGCTTATGCATCCTGAGAACCGTGAAAAGCAAAGAAGAATCACAAGGGGGGGGGGGGGGGTAAAGAGGGGACAACATAGGAAGACCAGAGGCTCCAAGATGAGCGTGAGCAATATGCAAATTTTATGATTTCCCATCTCCTGAAGGGGATCACTGCATATGCAAGCACAAACCGGTATACATGCAATCTAATGTGCCATTATCTTGAGCTAAGATCATGGTAAAAGAGGACAAAGTAGTATTGATCAGAGATATAAATACATATACTTACGATTGTTATACATGAAAGAATAGCAGCAACAACAACATGAACTAGAGCGGAGAAAAGCGAGGCTGATATCCCGATCGGATCTATTGCAGCGCCACTTGGACTTAGAGCAAACAAAGTGCCAGATGGGCCTTTGAACATCTTCAACTTGGCAAATAGACAAAAAGCAAAACAGACACCACACAAACACGTATGAATAACAAAAAAGACTGGAGGAAACTATGGCTAGATGCTACTCTACAACGAACGAAAGGGGAGAAGATAAAAACAACGGCCAGCATGGTAGAAGGAAGGAAGGGTCTGACTTGACCCATTGTACTAGTCAATAGTTAATAGACTTTTACATTTATACATGTTACAGTAGAAGCTATGGATATCTAATGTACTCTTGTACGTATGCACATACATACATCTCTAGGCCGCTATTGCTACTATGGGCACCGTGCAGTTCCCGCGGTTGCTTCCGGAGGAGTTAGCCGCGTCGCCATCAAATATTGCCTTTTTGCCCCCCTTCTCTTCTGCTTCGTTGGACCACTGAGAAACAAAGACAGAGAGGATAATAAGAGGAGGATGGAGGGGGGGTCATCTCGTCATTTCTGGTAGCAAGCAAGACGAAAAAAAGAAAGAATGCTATGAAATTATATTCCTAGTAATAGTTAGGCAAATTATTGGCTATTGGCTTCTACCACTACGACTCATATCTTCTACTACTATGACTATTGAAACAAGACCAAAAGCACGAAACACCGAGAGATAGAAAGATACATCGAGGTGCTTTTGCCGTAAGTGCCGCCGTCACTATTGCTGGAGATGGCCTGCCGCATGACGAGTGGCTGGGCATTATAGAATATCACACACAAACTATTGCTAAATAGATTCTGTCAAAACCCACAAGGCATGCTAACATTGAAGTCGCAATAGTAACAGTGATAGTAGTCCTTCTCTGTAGGTTACGGATATACAGAAATCTCGGATTACAACCTTGAGCCGATTCCGATGTTACTTGCTAGTATAACAATAATAACACAACCGAAAGTGCCATTTCACAGCCATATCAGCGTAGAAGTAGTTTCGCTTCCAAATACTCTTTGTTTATGTTATTGTAGTGGTCCTTCTTCAAACCTACCCTGAAAGCCCTGGAAGTTACGCTCGGGAACATCACGACTTCCCGCCACAGTTATGCAGTGGCCTTCATGTGTTGTCCGCTGCTATATCGGTACAACTGCTAGGTTGTTAAAGTACATACTAATGCTAGTGCTAGTGCTGGTGCTGTATACTAATATACTAATAATGCTATATTGAAATGATATTGCCTAAACAGAGCCAATGATTATGCTACAAGGTAAATAAAATAATGGGCCGTTCATTATAGTCTAGTCTATCCAGTATTTTGTGTCCAACGCAGAATAGAATACTTACTCCCTTTGTGCTTGGTTCAGTGCGAATTGACTTTAGTTTTTAATTTCCTTCAGATCTGAATCTACATCTTGCCTACGCTAATCTAGATTCATAGTGGTAATAGCCCAATAAACCCAATCTACCTGTTCTCTCATACTTTAACCAGGAGCTCACAGACTTCAGACTTCCTTTTCACTAAACAAATGAATTTGTAAAAAGAGTAGCTTCTTTTTTTTTTTAATGTTCCGTTTAGTGAGTATCCTGCGAGTAGCATCTCCGAGAAATGAGAAAGTAAAGTTGAGTATATGAGATTGGACCAAGTCCGGTAGCGAGGATTCTTCTCGACAAGGGATTATATGAAATATTCTCATCATCATAACGTGTGCTCTTCTTTTCCCATATACTTTGATACTTTGCAGACCTTGATTCTATATATAAATCATGTGTATCTGCACATTCATAGGCCACTGCATGTTTTGGCCGCCGGGGACACCTCCGCGGAAAAAAATGTACAATAATTCACGCAAAAGAAGACATGCAAGAGTGAAACGAGAAGAATAAAAAAACAAAAAAAACAAAATTAAAAATTAAAAAAATAAAAAAAAGGTCTGAGCATCTTTAGTCTGCAGATCGACAGACAAGCAAGGAAAGAGAAACACTGGGCACAAAACTTAGTGTTTAGCTTTCTGTTATTTTATTTTGTATTCCTTGCATGCTATGAAGGACTCGGGAGAAGGAACCACTTCCTCTTCAGTGCCCAGTCACGAGATCACGATCCCTCTTCGATTAGCCTGTTCATGCCTCTTAACTTTCCTCGTTATATCCCGATACGTATAATAGGCTATCGTGATGGAATGGAATGGAAGAGAAATAGATCTTCTTACTCATGCCTTATCCTCGAGGAAAAACCACAAGCAATAGAGAAAATAATAATAAGAAGCCCATCCTTCAAACCGTCAAAACAATGAACGTGGAACTGAATCTTGAACTGAAACTAATAAGCCTAGCTGGCCAGCAGAAACTGCTAGTATTGAACTGTACAGTTATCCAGGTCCTTGTTTAACCAACATGCCATGCCATGCTTGTTCTTCGCGTTATCAACATAAACGCCAGGGGGTACTACAGGAATTAGACTAGGTGTTGTGTTGGCGATTATTTCAAGTCATAGCCTATGGGCTCCGTTTACTCGTTTATCCAGCTGGAACTCTTCGATGAAGTCAAGAAGATGGACAATACCGAAGGCCTAACCAATATCAAGTATGAGAGCAAATTGTTATTGATCCAAGTCAAATAGTGGTAAGAAACAAACATGATATTGGATTAAAGAAAATAGATAGATAATAACTAGCACAGATATGATTGCTTTCCGCCGTTTCACCCCTGCTGATTTTTGATAAAAAATTTCAATAACATCGAGGAATACTGAATAATAAAGAAGATACAAAAAAAAAAAATCCGAAACAAAAGATAAACGCCAAGCAAAACAAGACAGTGAAAAAAAAAAAACCACAATCAAAATATGTTGCTAATAGAAATGTATGAAGAGAAAAGAACTAAAGGAAAGAAAACAAAGTTCCTCACAGAGCGTCAAGTTTGGGTCCGAATAAACAGATCCTAGAGCTTATTTGTCATATTGTCCTGTATCATCTCTAATAAGAGAGGATTGAAATATATACAAACAAACTTTGATAATGATTGGTATTCCGTGGTTCTTTAAGGCCAAGGGGGGGGTTGAATTTTTGAACAATTTTTGAATCGACATGAAAATATGGCAATCTAATCAGAAAAATAATTTGTACCAAACGAAAAAAGGTTATGCCAGGGAAATAGAAGGGAGAATACAATAAAAAAAAAGAATCAAGTTCAAGAATAAAAAAACACCATTTTTTTCATTTCGTTTCCATCGTTATGTCAGGTATGTTGCAGTAGTAGATAATAAGTAATAGTAGCGAGTTTCAATGGATATTGAAAAAGAACGAAACACAAAGAAAAAAGAAAAAACTAATTGTGAGGGAAAACATAACATAAAATAGAAAAAATAGAGTAGAAAAAAAGACAAGGCTCTAGGTACAGAATGACAACCAAGTCCCGTTTGAATAAAAAAAAAATTTGAAAAAAGATAAACACCGAGCCGTCGCCGTAGTATAAAGAAAAAAAAAGTATGAGGAAAACGTATTTCTAAAGAGAAATTCTCTCAGCAAATAGACGAGATATGCTTCTAGTTCATGCGTCGTCTGCTGGCATCTTCAGGATGCTCGTAGTATCGTCTCCGGTTATCTCGCGGACTCAAGTCCGGACTGGCTCGTCGTTTCTGGCCTACGGGTTCATACGCAGATTGCGGAGGAGGCGGTTGTTGGGATTGTGGAGGAGGAGGCTGTTGGTGCTGTTGTTGTTGCTGCTGAGAAGCAGGAGGATAACCAGATAACGATGGAAGTAATGGCGGGGCCGGACTCGGCTCTGATTTGGTGGCAGGGCTGAGGCTGTGACCATGGCCTCCCATTGAGTACGCAGGGGTACTGTAGGGACTGACCCCCGTAGTCAGTTCTGCGACACTAGGTAGCAGACCGCTGTTTCTGCTGTGTGTCGGTGGGTGAAGAGGAGCTAGTTCTGAGTGTTGTTGTTGCTGCTGTTGCTCGTGAGGAAGAGGTGGAGGCAAAGACGTCACTGGAGGTTGATCGCGTCGAGCAAGAGACGCCGGGTGTGGTGGTCCCGGGGTTGGAATCGATCGTGGATCGCTCATCGAGCCGCCCATGTGGCCGCCGTGAGGCTGGTGATGGTGCGACGGCGGAGGTGGAGGCGGAGCGGCGTTGTGGTTCATTCC
>RHLR01001009.1:0-10873 GCA_009806335.1 Davidsoniella australis
CCTCCGTACAACCCTCGGGGGGGTACCTTTGAGTTCGAGCTACCTCCCCCTCCGTCCAAAGACGAATTTTCCCCCTTCGTCGTGGGCTTTTAAGAGTGACTAGCACATATTCCCAGTGTTGCGATGTTCTCACCAGAGACCGTGGAGGTACTGTTTTTGCTTTTTTATCTTTTTTATTTGTTTTTTTTGCTGCTCATAGTGGAAGTGTGGACCACTAGTTCTTCGGGCTAGGGGACGGTGTCGTCCCGAACATACAGAAGAGAAGCTATTGAGTTTGTCTGGAGGACTTTAAATATCTGTCCGGTATCCAATCCGGCGTCATAATCTTAGTGATTTAGTTTTAAATATAATCAAATCAAATCAAATCAAGGAGAAGGAACAAGCATACATGTAGAAAAACAACGCAATAACATTGCACTATGAGTTTTGATTTTAAGCTAGAACGGAGTATCGACCTATTTTATGTCTGATGTATTGGATAATGAAATGGCGTATACTCTTCTTCTCTGAGAGACTGAACTTAGACAATCTAAGCCGTGATTTCCGGATGATATTTCAAGAAGCAACCTATACGGAACAAAGATAGCCATTCTTAAATCTCTTTCTTTCTTTGTATTCTTATTGTTATTGTTATTGTTATTGTTGAGAACAAGAGCCAGGTCCCCTAGTTTGCTGCCCGCCTTCTAGGTCTAGGTTTTCTTCAGCACTTGCTTGCTACCTTGTCGAGAGTTCTCATCTTTGATCTAGGATCGTCTTCACAGAGAGGCTGGAGAGACAAGTCTTCTGGCGTGCTTCATAGTTAACATGGTCTTATTCCTCTTCCTGCCACCTCAATATCGATACCTGCTATCATCAGATCTAGTAATTCCCCTTCCGAATTATATTGTTGTATGGTTGGTTGCGGTGAAGTCATGTAGAATAAAAAGGTGTTCATGCAATGAATGCCACGCGTTAGGGGTCAGGTGATCTCGTAGTAAAGTAAAGCATGTGTGAGTGTTAATACCATTATGTTCTTCTTGTTAGAAAGGAGCCGGATATCGGAGCACGCAAATTTCATAGAATGAGGCTGTACAAATTCCTCTAGTGTATGTTTTTCTATACATTGTTGTAGAAGGTTCTTTTCAACTGTAGAGAAACAAATCAATATCATGCGTGTGCTTGAATTGGAAATCGTCTGTATTTGGCTGACGTCTTCCCACCTATAATATCGTAAATAATAATAATGCACATAAAACTGGGGAGCCAAGGTTAAGAAAGCGTGACTTTTTGGAACTCGAATAAATATGACAATGCTTCATTAGAAGAAATAGCAAAATGAGGAGGCTATGCTGTGATTCTAGAAAGACTTCCATTTTTATTAACTAAATCTAGTTGTTGTTATTGTTTTGGGGTTTTTTTTTCAGATATGGTAGGCCATCTTTCACATCAAGGGAGAGGGTAAAAATACAACAATTATTTGATCATAGTCAACAAGACCAGAATCTTGGAACAGGTAACAATATTATACCAGATGGTGCGGAACTTGGCTCTATCAGTAGTAAATGCTCCTTTCTCTTCTTCTTGATTCGCCTAAAGCATACAATATACCATATATACATGTACATGTAAGAATAGCATGAAAAAGAAGACAGAAGCTTTGATCTCTCTAAAGTCGATGTTTTGAAGCCCATTGAAATGGTTAGCCATGTGCCGAGCCGAAAAAGAAAAAAAAAGCACAGAACAATAATAAACAAGCACATTACAGCTATTTAGGCACTGGATTTGGTCTCCAGGTTGTTAATAATCATCACTGTAGGTAGTCTTTTTGATAAGCAGAAGGATGAAAGCGTGGAGCGGTTAAAGAGCCGTGTTTTTTGCAGCAAATTTTTTTTTTGCAGTGTATTTTCGGACGTCCGTAGTTAAAAGCAGATCACTATCTATTTTCTGATGCCAAGATAAGTGATATATTCATTTTTAGTGTTCTGTTTCTACAATCAGTTTCTTGAGCAATTATTTACTTACTATTCTATGTCTATACACTTGTTATTGATTTTAGTTTGACTGTCTTCTACGCCTTTGTTGGTGGTTTGATCTCTTTCATGGATCTTTCTTGGCTTTAATGGAGACGGTGGAATATATAAGATCTGTTAGTTACGTTAGGGTTAATATACAGCCTGACCCTGTATGCAATATCTTTTTGGCGTCACAACTTAAGCTATTCAAGCTTATTGTACAACAGAATGTACTACTAGAAATGAGATTATCAGGTCTCTAGATCTAGGAAGAACCATTTAAAAGCATCAAAAACATGTCTTGATCCAGAAAAAAAGGTACCTTGGGAAGAATGTTCCTCACTTTGTTTCTCATGCTATTTTAAGCAACGGATTCTTCATGTTGTTATTTTTTGGTCACTATCCGATATATTTACGAAAACATGGCGGTTTAGTCAGTATAACTATATGTATGGGATAGCAAAAAAAAAAGACAAAAAACTTCCCACAATTTTTTTTTGTATGGACCTAGAACTTCAAAACACTCGGCGTTGCATTGATCAGATTCGAAGCTTTCTATATTCTTGCTGCTTTATCTTTTATATAGACACAACTAACGCACCAACACTGTAATGGTTGCAGATTATTGCTATTTAGAAATCAAGCCTCCAAGCGTTCGAAGGGGCACAGCATGACACCGCTTGGACCGAGCGCTTGGAGCATTATTTTTTTCTCTTCTGATTTTTTCCATATTGTTTTTTGTGCATGTATAGCTAGTCAATGTGTCAGTAGTAGTAGAATGGCAGTGACTATGAGGTTTACTTTTGTTTGAGATGCCGCATTGTTGTTTAATTTGAAGGTAACCCACTGGCATTGGAAGAAACAAAAAGACGAATAGCACGTGAGATAAAGATAATACCGAGAAGGTATTCTTGTGAGCATACGAAGAGCATGTTGGTGGCGTCTTTTGTCTGTGATTTCCATGACTTCTCGTATTGTGAACAAATAATGACGGAACTGAACCTCCAACCACAACTGTAACTCCAGTCAAGTCAAGCAGCGATAGACTACAATTCACTAGATTGTCGATTTTAACAGCTACATTATCATCTGGCATGGCATGTACAATCAGTAAGCTGAGCTTTTCGGGCGAAGAAGAAATAAACAGATCTGAAGGAGGGTTACATTGACGGACAGCGGCTCCTATAGACTAGAAGAATGCACCATGAAAATTTATACGGGGTTATTTCCGCGAGTACTACCCGCTACTCACTAAAGTCACCCGTACAATAGTTGTATAGTTGTATGTATGTATAATTATAGTAGCATATCGGAAGACGGGTGGACACATGATGCAATGAAGACATAGTAAGATTCTATAGTCTCTACAATCGACTAGCTTATACATATACGAGAAATCCGCCATTACATTAATTCAACAACAGATACGGCTACATATACACAGCTACATATACGTATACAACGACCCGGATCATTGTTTGGCAAGCGGCAAACGCAATAGATCCTGCGATATCATATCATGGCAGTTGTCTCGAGAGTTTAATGCTAGGATGCAATATAAGATTCCAATATGCATATACATATACTACGGCAGCCCAACCAAGCCGAAGACGATAGAGACTAACCTTTGGACTGAGAGATGCATAATGCGTCGTCATCAAGATATCTAACCGGCTATCCATCAGCTCAGCTGGATTTGTTTATCATGGAATTTTCGGATATCCGTAGCTAGTTGCATTTTTTCCTTCAGGCTAGATATCTTGTATACGTAAGAAGGAATAAGAGGCAAAAAATAAATAGAGTTGAAAGACGGAACAACTCAGAAAGCAGATAACTTAAAGGCCTTGTTGTTATCGTGCTTTGTTGGCCTTTGTACTTCCGGATATGATAATTCGGATGTTATTGAATAACTGCATGCTTGGGGACAAGCCCAGTATAAGTCCAGCTGGAATATGATACATATATTTCAACATTAGGAAAGCTTAACTGACAAACGAACTTCTAGCGAAGGTGGGGAGAGATATTGACTTTGTCTCCTATCTTATCATTTTCTCCATATATCGCCACTTGTAAGGGGGGTGGTGTACAACGAATACTGAGATATTTACATAGTGTACTTAATCATGAGATGCGTAATCTTGCCTCAGCCTTTATTTTACTGACAGGAAGAAAAATAAAGTGAGGCTTCAAGTGGCATTTATTACCATTACCCATGTTAGAAAAAAAACAAAAAAAACAGAATTGTTTTGTTTTCGGTGGCTCAGCTCATATAACCTGGCAGATTAGCTAGGTTTCTTTATTCTTTATTTTTTTTATAACAAGAACAAAACATAGTCATAGAAAAGGAATATGAAAAAAAAGCTTAAGGCCGGCAGGCCGAACCTCGGATAAGAATACAAAGCTCAGCCTAGCAAACAAAGTCTCTGGGCCTGGCTAACATCGAGGCTGACTTTTATACAGCCAAAGACAGATCAAGAAGAACTGAACCATACATTCAATGCCGAAGTCGTCGTAATCAACCCATCCCCCGCTAGGCTTACATGCAGCTTTTTCTTTCTTTTTCTTACCGGAACTCTTGGTAGGCAAAATTTTTTTTGCTGCCAAGATATCTTACTATCGTTGTAGATACTTGTAGAAGAAGGAAGAAGGGGTTGAAGGCAGGCTTAGAATGATGAAGAAAAGATCCTCCTCTTTTTTTTCTTTTTCTCCCTCCCAGATTCTCCTTGTATATTGTGGTTTTTTTTTTTTTTGCCTATGCCTAGGCTGATTTTCCACAGTTCATGAATAACTTAGTACTTTGTAGCACTGCTTCTTTTCTGGATTAACCTAGGTCGTGCTGATAGGCCGCCTGGCCCTCCAACCAAAGCAAACACGGTGAGAATTAAGCAATGCGAGGTGATTCTGTAGATTAGACTAGATGAACGGACATGGGAAGACATGCTTTGCTTACTTTGTACTTTGTATTATTTTTAGCGCCTGTGTCTCATTACATCACATTCGTGTTCTGCCGTTCACCCTATATGAGGTGTAATTATCCACGACTAAGTACACCAGTTTATTATACTATGGAAGGAACAGCGGACTCACACCACAAGAAGAGGGATAGTCGATATAACTAATTAATGCTACAGCTACATGTACAGCTTGGTCTTGTCGTGAGAACACAGGGTCACATCAGGGTCAGGGTTACTGTGGCCATGGAACAAGAACCGGACGCTGGGCGGTTAGGCCTCGTGGCGCGGAGAAACAAGACAGAATGAGGAGAGAAGAATGAACAGATAGAAGAGCTGTTGGCCATTGAGTCAAGGAGACTTGTCCGTGGGCTGCAACTCTGGTGCTGGGATGGAGTATCCGCTACCTGTATCTGTGACATCTTGGCAGAAAACGAGAATGCGGAGATAGCGAGATAGATACAATATACAAACATATGTGCATGTAGATATACAGCTATGTATCATACTATACATACTATACTAGTAGAGTAATAGTGTTGTAGAAATAACACGCCGAGCTGTAAGCTGCACTGTAATTTCCTTGTGAGTAGGAATATATGCAGCAAATAATGCCTATTTAGCTTCATGTCAGAACCGAAATATTGATCGAATGATGGTGTGAGGTGTCACATCCCATTAGATACGAACTTCTTGCTACTTTTTTTTTTTTTGCCTCGATATCATTGGGAAAAGTGACTTATACGGAATGAATCTGGGCCTACGTCTGTTGTGATTGGGCAATAGGGAGATTGAAAGTCTTTCTGGATTTATTTATTAATAACAGGCTGTCCATCCCCTCTCCTTCGTTTGCAGTGATGTGATCGACTTTTGTTGACCTTGCAGTCTTTGTCTTTTTTTTCTTTCTTTCTTCTACTAGACTAGGCGTTCTGACTTGTTGATTTCTGATCTCTTTGATTTCTATTTCAACTGTCCTTTTTTTAACCTTTGACAAGCCCTCTGTCTTGCTTTGCTTTTCCCTCCCTTCCCTTCTGTCTTTCACCCCCTGGATCTCCCCTTGTATTCTAGCCCTCTACAGCACTACTGGCCCACGCTACAGAGGGGTCTTTCAGCGCCTGAGCCTCGCCAACGCCACTGTCGTTGCGCTCCCTCCAGCCACTAATAGCGATCTTCTTTGCTTCTATTTTGTTTGTGTTGCCTCTTAGTACAACACTAATCAAATCAAATCACACACTTTCGACTCAACCCAGGCTTACAGCTATAACTAGCAGAATAGTAAGTATAGTACTTTTTATGTTTATTTTGCGAATTAATCTCCAGGTTTTCTTCCCTGGCCTGTCGACCTGGGCTAGAACTTGTCACCTAATTTCCCGCTTGCTGCCCAGGCCTGTCTGTGCTGTAACGTCGGCCGCCATCTTGTCTTTCTATGTAGTCCCTCTCCTTTTAAGCAAAAAAAAAGAAAAAAAAAAGAAAGAGAATGATCAATGTGTGGATTTAAGTGTTTTCTTTTTTTAATTAATCGTCGAGAAGAGGGAAAATAGAACCTGGGCGAGTCCACTATGATCCTGGCTATTATAGCGTTGCTACACTAACAGGCCTTAGGCAGGCCACAGAAAATTGGTGGGCACTTCTCTGCCTTTTTTATTATTGTTATTATTGTTTGCCTATTATTTTATTTTATAATATATATATATTTTTACTGTGGTACCTGGCTAACGACTTACAATGGCTCTTTCTAGCACTGTTTGTATTGCTTGGCCGGCAACCGAATTTCGAATTTGAACATCATCTCGTCCGCTTCTACTTTTAGACTTTTCTCCTCTCTTTCTTTTTTTCTTCTCACCAACTCTTTCTGGGTCCGCAAGCGTTTCTTCGTTTTCTTGTTGTGTTTTTGTGCGTGTTCCGCGTCCATCTTCTCGTTCATTATCAAAACATATTCTCTCTTTTATTCCACAGAGGTGACTCTCTATCTTCGATCTCGCTGCAGTATCAACCTTCTGCAACGCCATCGTCGACCAATATCGTCCCTCAGCCGTTCTTTACGTTTGTCTACTGTTAGCTAGTCTTGTCTTCTCGACTATCTCTCACCAACCGCTCTCTTCGTTCCAGTCATTTTCTGCCGTGTTGATTCTCACGCACTATACTATATCCGCATCTACACCTGCACACTTCATTCTCTACGACCAACAACGACCTTAGTTTCTACTTGCAATCTAGATCGGCCCTTTGAGTGCTCGATTGTTTCTGTTTTTTCGAGAGCGTTTTGATTCCGACAACTCTATTGCGACGATATACAACCTGCTACGCCTGAACGCCCTTGCTATTGTCTTCGATTCTGCTGTAATCTTCGATTAATCCACCAACGCCTACTCTAATATCTACTATTACTCTTAATCGAGAGAGACTATCTACAACCTTTAATACAGTCTCTCTTCTAGCATGTACGTACATTGCAACATCGCAATATCATTCATAGCACTGCAACTGGTTTCCGAACATTCCAGCTACAAGTGCATACTATATCAATTCCATCCATGCTCTGCCCATTAGTCTGATGTTGCTCGCCTCGCCTCCCTTCAACCGTGCCTATAGTGTAGTGCGCAGTCGCAAGACACACTGAAGCTGCCCTATACCCAGGCACGCTTCATGCCTCTCCTAGCAAACAAACTACAGCAGTCTATTGTCTGGCCCAAACCGGCCGGAAGAATGCGCAGCCACGTGCTGTCTAGAATCCTCAGTCGATATTGCTACTAAAGAGGACGAGCAAGAGTACCTCGTGTCTTAGTCTGCCAATACATTGGCGGCTTGCGATCCCAACATTAGACGGGAGAAGAGATGATGGCTAGATCCTATCTATATGCAGCGTCTTCAGCAGAACAATATACTAACATGATGTCTTCTCAGAGCGCCCTGCGAATCTCTTAGCTGAGCCATCCGCTGTTAATAATCAACTACTTTCGCCCTTTTCTGTCGACCACCTCGTCCCAAGTTATCTTCTTCACTCCGCAGAAAAACAAACACCAATATACCATCATACGATGCCCGTTATCTCGCACCTTCTTGCCCAGCGCAGTACTGCCGACGATGACTCCGACAGCAATAACATGGCCAAGATGATGGGAGTGCTGTCACTCCTCTTCTTTGCGCTATGCCTTGCCTCTGCGCTCTTCCTGATGCGCCGTACGCGTGTGCGTCGTGAAGCAACCGCTGCCGGCCGTATGCCTCATAACAACGCCACTCTCGGATCCGATCTGCGCAACGCCAACAACGTTCTGCCGTCCTACTCCGAGTCTCGCGGCAACAACCATCTGACCATTCAAACCACCGACAAGCACGGCCGTTCCAGCATTCTAGTCATCGGCTCTAATGGCCAGCCCATGCTCTCGAACCCTAACTCTCCGCCACACTCGCCAGACAACGTTCCCGAGATCCGTATCACTTTCCCCGACGAGATCGACGAGTCTGGCCACAACCAGAGCGGCCGCGTGGTTGTCGTGCGTGTGGGAGACGGAGCTTCTGTGGGCTTGGAGCCCATGCAAGAGCAGCTTCCGGCTTATGAGAAGGAGAACAAGACACAGTTCTATTCCATTGATCTGGACCAGATCGGTGGTCTGAAGGAGAAGGAAACTCAGCCTTAAAAAAACAAAAAAATGTAACAAATAAAATGGCCAGTCTGATTTCTCTCTGTTTCTTGATTACTTGCTGTGCTCTTTTTTTGTCGTTTTTCTTCTTTATTTCCTTTCTCCTTGCTTTGTTCACTTCTCTTGCCAACTGGTCCAGACTCAGCTAGGCTGATATCTCTCTTGCTTATAACTTTATTTTCTTTCGTTCCATTTATTTTCCGATCCGTTCTTCTACAAGTTTATTTTTTTTCTCGGATTTGTTTGCTTGATATATCTGCTTCTAGATTTCCTAGAACATAGCAAACTTGGCAAAAATATCCAAAAAGAGAAAAGAAGTATCAATGCTAACGAAGACTTTGATGCCCATTATTTTCTTATTAAATCTACTCACCTCTCGACATTCCTTATATTTTATTATTATTATTCTTACTTTCCTTAAAGATTTTCTTCTATTTTCTTCTTTTTTCCTCTTATTGATAATACCCATTTTCCTTGTCTCTTTTATTTTTCTATATTTCAGTTCTTTATATTATTGGGCAAACGGCGGCTTTTGGATGGCGGGGAAACTGTAGGTTTTCCTATATCACTCACACTGTTTATATTTCTTTATTTTTTTTATTAGAGAAACTGTGTCGATTCATATCGATTTCTCTATCTTGTCTTTTCCTGTCTATTGAATCTTATTTCTCTCTCTCTCTCTCTCTAGAAGTGTTGGTTTTATTAAGTTGCTTTGTTTTTCTTACAAAATATCAGTACATAATTAAGCTTTCTCTTTTTTTGTCATTCTCATCTTTTGTTCCAGCTATGATATGCAATCCCCCTAAAAAGGGTTTTCTTTTTTTGCCTAATGAGATTCTGATATAGTTTGTTGGAATCATTCCATGAAATCATGTAAATTTATTCCTAACTTATTTCTTTCTTTACTCTCAACGTTAAATTCGGTATGATATGGTATATGATCAATATGGCGTACAATAGAAATTTCACATTACAGTATGGTTATTTGCACAAGTCTTCAATAAATTTTGTCTTTCGGAGGAAGGTTGAGAGCCGAAGCACACCCTGCGGAGTCCCAAGAACGAAGTCCAGGGTTCCGAGGCTGTGGTTGCAACCCAAGTAGGAGTATCTGTGCCGGACTATAGGGCACCTTATGAAATGAATGGGACTCTTTGGGAGCCCTCAGGCATGAGACATAAGTGTGTTGGAACTTTTCATGATAGACCTTGAAGTCGCCATGTTAAGTTCGACACTGAAGTAGGAACCCGAGATGCCGTCTGCTCAAATGAAGCTCATCTGGAGGGCCCTTAGGCCATAGAATCTCCAGTTCCCTATAAAGGGGTAGAGCTACTGTCTGCCATCATTCGGCGGCTTTTAGTTGGAACCTTCGTTTGACAGCTCTCTTGACACCTACCAGCGACGCCTTCGGAAAGTCGGGCACGTGAAGGCGCTTCTTTAGCGAGGGTGTCCAGCTTGTTCGTTTCCCTCGATTCCAATATGCCCAGGGCACCAAAGAACTTGAACGCGGCCGTCTCCACGTGGGCATGTTCCACACATGCTTGAGAATAGACGCACTCAAGGACTGCCAGGGTGCGAGATTCTTCGTAGTGGCCAAGCAGCTGCGAGTCGCCGGAAGTCCAGAATCTTGGGCTGCGAGGTGAAAGTAGGATCAGAGTCCAGCGGGACTTCCGAGGCCTTTTGGTTGTCCAGAATAATCCAGACGTGGCCCAAATCTTGTCGTAGGAGAAGAAAGCCCTCTTTAAGCCTAATAGGGCCCCTTAAATCTCATCGTCAAAAGCCTCGTAGTTCTCTCCTAGGGATATCCCTACTGAGGCGATCTAAGTGTGAAGTTGCCATACAGAGGCTCCAGCACCGGCAAGACCATTCTTCTCCCGAATTTCGTAGAGGATGAGATCCGCCGGCATGATACCTGCCTTCCGGAGGAGTGTAGGTATGGGTGTAGTTCGATACACGAAGGATTGAGCAATATTTTTCAGTGCTCTGTTGACTGCGTTCACCAAGAAGCCTGAGCAACTGGGCCTGACCCGGTTGCCTATAGAAATAGTCTTTCCAGTACCAGACCTCGGCTGCATACAAGAGAACTGGGAGGGCAGCAGCAAGTGAGACTGACCTTAGTAGGTGTGTTGGACACCCTCAGACAGTATTACCCAAACTGCGCACATGTGCACTGGGACGCTTTGGATGTTCAGTGTTGAATATGTGTCTTGAATCCCAACTTGGTGTCTAGGTATACTCCAAGCCACCTCGGACTCGTTAGCAGCGTGTTCAATCCCATCAATTTCTATGTCAT
>RHLR01001010.1:0-10866 GCA_009806335.1 Davidsoniella australis
AAAAAAAAAAAAAAAAAAAAACATGTATGCACTGCATATTTCATGTCCCTTGACCAGATTTCGGACAAAGATAATTTATTTTGTTTTGGCGTTTAAAACAAATTTAATAGATGCACATTTCAACATCATTGTATGACCTGACTTGGTATTTGATAATGACCGACAAATGGCTTTGTTTTGTTTTCCTTGTGGAGGTCGCTTGATGAAACATGATGTGCCAACCAGCCCAGCATTTCTCGGTTGGAATTCACGCGATATCTATCTACATGTGTGTTTATACATAAATTGAAAAGAATTCAGGTAAAGAAATTAAGATGTTCGTCCATAGCGAACCCGTTCACTCAGTGTGGAAAAATTATGAGACGAACGGGATTATAAAGGACGTGTATGCTCTCCGTCAGCCCTCCTTCCCAAATACGCCAGGAAAAAATGCTACTGAAAGTAGCCGGCAGTCTTTTATGTGGAAGGGCATCGACGTGATATATGTATGAAGAGGAAAAGAGAAAGAAGAAGAAAGGTTTTCTGGTACCTGAACTAGCGTTAATATATTGATGCTAAGAAATTTGTTTGGGGCCTGATCAGTCAGCAAATTGACTAGCTCTCCACATTTGAGATGTGACACAGTAGTTCTGGTATAATTGAAATTGCAGTTTAATCAACCAATGTTTACAAGCATGGAGAACCACTTTGTGAAACTCCTTGGAGGTTTTGTAGATAAAGCTTTGGAACAGCTTTGGAATTGCTTTGTGGTGCTGTCGTAGATCTCAAAACCCCCAGAATCAAAGCAGATCCCTTGACAACTGATCAGGCCGGGTTGGTGGAGGCGGGTGATTTGGAGTGAGATTCTCACAGCAGGGCACCGGGCTTGCCCTCTGTTATGTACATGGCTTGTAGGTTTCAGAATACGTTGACTGGCATTCAACTTGAGCTATAATGGCATTTAGTGTGCGCTGTAGCAAAGATTTTGCAGGGACTATCCAGCGCTAAAGAGCATTAAACAGCGCTGTAAGCTGGTATGCTAGCGACCACCAAAAACAACAATAATAACAAACAAGAGCTGGGCAGCGCCCCGCCCCGTTTGGTCTCTGGCAGCGCCTTCCTTTTTCCTATTAGCTGCGTGCAATTGGGGCAGTTCAGCGTTTCTAGTTGTGGCTTACGTGTGCATGAAAACCGCCAAAGAAAACTGAAGGAACGGCCGACCAGAAAACCCACAGCGGAAAACAACAAGACTTCCGTATTCTGCGGTTTCTGCCTTCCCCAGACTTTTGCCTATCTTTCATTGCTCTGCTGCCTCTCGACAACGCATAGAAACTACCTGTTCTGTTTATATACACAACACCTACGAACGCATTGGTTCCTGCCGCCCAGGCGATCACAACAAGCTGACCAGCCAATCCCGTACTCTTCTAGCCGCATCAAGAACGGCCCACGACTTTATTATCTAGAATTATTTGGACAGCCATTGCAACTCTACGCCAAACAACGCCAGCTACTGCATTCCTATTGTGAAATCGCATCTTTCGACAGCTCCGAAGATCATCCTTCTCAACCACATCGGACTTGAACTTCAGAAAACCAACTCCAAAGCCGGCTTGTCGTTCTAACTAAACCTCTATTGTTGATATATATCGTGTCTGGCTTTCCCGAAGAGGCTGAGGCCATCTTATACACTTTCGACAACTGTTGCTGTTGCTGCTATAAAAGGCCACTGTACCTGCTACGTACCCCGAACTAGACGCCACGCACCTTACCACATATACACACGTACTTTAACAAACAACCCAACCGCTCCGTCAGCTCGGCATCACTTTGCCGGCCGCCCCCAATGTCTTCGGCGCCGCCTAATGCCGTTAGCGCCGCGCCAACCAGTATGAACCACCCACAACCACTCTATAAACCTAACTGCTGTAGCTTTTCCAGTCGCCGGTTGTTGCGCTCATTGGTCCGTCGCAGCTGTGCAATTGGCTGGCAGTAGCACAATTATTCCCCGATATCATTATACCTTTATATAGCTAACATATATCCTCTTTTTAAAGCACCTGGCGCGGGAAAGAAAAAGAAGAATAACAAGAACAAACACAAGAATGCCAAACCAGCTGATGGTGCAGTAGCCAATGCTCCCAGCGTTGCCGATGTCGAAGCTGACGCTGACGGTGTCGAGAGCGAACATGAACCTTCAACTCCCATGGTACGGACATCGCATTAGCCTGTCGCATTCTCTCTACTAACGAGAAACACTTTGCTGCAGACCAAAGACATCCCGATACACCTCGCACCCCAACAAGGTACCAATGATAATGACACATCTACCAAAACGAATGGCACCAGTCACAAAGACATATCCTCCGACGACAAGGATTCTCTCATTGCCCAATTGCGCCAGCAGCTCGAAGAAACGCAACAGTTACGTGAATTCGATATCTCTCAATTAAAAGAAGAGGCCGAGGATGCCATCGCTGCCAAAGAACAAGCCGAGGAGCAGTATGAAGTCTTGCGTGATCGCGTAGAGAAGATCAAGTCAACTCTTGCTGAGCGCTTACAACGAGACAGAGCCGAGCTTGAAGAGGCTAAAGAGCGCATAGACGAACTTGAATCACAAAGCGAAGAACTTCGTGCCCAAACAGAAGAGACTGAAAAGCGAGCACAATCCCTTGAGCAAGAGTTGCAAGAAGCTTCTGTTGAGCTCACAGGCCTTCGCAGTCGCAACAATTTATCAGCGCAAAATTGGGGTAAAGAAAAGGATGACCTCGTCATTGCAAACCAACATCTCCGCGAGGAGCTATCGTCCACAACTAACGCTATGGGCGAGTGGGAAGTCATTGCAATGGAAGAGCGTGCCCTCAAAGACTCATACGTCGATAAAGTTGCTAATCTAGAAGAGCAACTGGGCCAGTTAAACGAAGCTTTCCTTGCTGTTAACAACATCAAAGACACTCAGGATCAATCTATTGACAGCCTACAACGGGCACTTGCCGAGCTGCAAGAAACGCGGAGAAGAGAGCTTCGCGACTTGGTTGAAACCCACGAGGAGCAAAGCAAGTTGCTTAAAGTGGCCAAGCAAGAAGCTGAAAAGAAGCTTAATGCAGCTTTGGCTGAGAAGGAAAACCTCAGCAAAGAGCTTACACGCACCATGCCGTTTGAGAAAGAGGCCAATGAAAAGAATTTGCTTATCGGCAAGTTACGACATGAGGCCATTGTTCTCAACGAACATTTGACAAAGGCTCTGCGGTATCTCAAGAAAACAAAGCCACAGGATCAAGTCGACAGGTATGTTAGGCTACAAAATTTACAATAAGACTCTTCAGATTTGCTAACTAACACACCTTAGACAAATCATCACCAATCAATTAGTTCATTTCCTCTCACTAGACCGTTCCGACCCCAAACGATTCCAGATTCTACAAGTTATGGCCTCATATCTTCAGTTCACTGACGAGGAGCGCGAACAAGCTGGTCTTGCTCGCCCTGGCACATCGGTCAATACCCTACGTCTGCCAGCATCGCCATTCTCTCGGACTCCTAGCAGCCCATCTCTACACACCGACTTCTTCTCAGACCCCAATGCCGCATCAGCAACCACTGGCCCTTCAAGTAAAGAGACATTGGCAGAGTTGTGGGCTAATTTCTTAGAACGCAGTGCCGAAGAGAATGTGGGTGGTATAGGGTCTACAGGAACAAAGTCGCGAAAGGGAAGTATGTCTTCAAGTCTTGGTACTAGGTCAGATTTCAAAGCTTAAGTTGTCGGAGTGGAGTGGATGTGTGAGCAGGACAGAAGATTCATTGGGTAAGCGACGGGCGTATATGTCATTGTTTGGATATCGCATTTTTTTCATATACATCACAACTGGATAGTGATAACAATAGAAGTTACCAACTTCCCCATCACTCTATCAATTATTCATCGTAGGAAGATAGCTTCTATCGCTTTCGACAGAACTCGAAGGCCGGGAATTTGGGCGTACACTATATACGTTGAGAAATGTATAACAAATTGTATTCAATGACTATATGTACTTAATTTAGCAAATATGCCTTTTACTTTATCTAATCAGACTTTGCCGCCTTGGCCTTTTGCTCGGCAGCAAGCAGCCAAGGATTCAAAATATTTGTAGCGTATTGTTGAGCACTTTGCGAAACAGCGGTAACGTCTATTCTATTGCTCTCCAGAGCGTCATTGACGCTATCGACAACCTCTCTCTGTTCCATAAGCTGTTGCGTGACACGAGACTCCGACTTCCAATAAGTATTAGCGTGCTCTCTCATATCGCTGTTACGCACTACAGTATTCTTCAAGATTCCGACAGCGTTAAGTTTCGAAATAGTAGACGCAAGAGACTTGTTGACGAGCTCAACGCGCATAGCACCTGGAGGCGCCTCGACGAACGCGCGGTTTGTAGCCGTGAGCCACATGAGTGAGCCCAGGATAGCGTTGAAGAGGGCCAAGCCCAGCAAGCGGAAGGTATGCGTACGCCAGAAAAACATGTCCATCTCGCCGATGCGTAGGGCACGTGAGTTGAGTTTATGGTTATACGAATAGACATTATACAGGTCAGCCAGAGCCACAACAATCGTAGCCAAGACGGCGGGATTTCGCCAACGCAGCGTCCAGCGCAACGAAAGAAGCGGAGAAGTAACGAGGGCGACGGCGAGAGTGTTGAGCAAGTAGGGCGTGACGATGTCGGGTAGTGCATAAGCAAAGTACATGGAGGAGCGTTCGCTAGTACAAAAGACGCAATCGGCGAGTACGGAAGGGCCGTATTTGAGGTATAGCAGACGCGATTCGAGATTTACAAAGCGCGCGCGTAGGATTTCGTCGGCAGATGTTAACGGGTGAATGCTGGCCAGACGGTTGAAGAGTACGTCGGCGGGAATCTGTAGGCGCGAAGATGTGGCGGAGAAGATGTTTTCGGGGACGCGCAAAAGGGCGCGCAACACGACGAAGAAGGAGATGGAGCCGAGTATCACGAGACTGTAGTAGACTTGGTTCGGTACAGGGCGCGTAGATAGGCCGTGCCGCGCGGCGGCCGTTCGTTGTGATTGGTAGTAGCCATAGGCGCGGGGCAGTACGATAGGCCCGAAAAAGATGGCCAGGCTCTTGAAGCTATGGGGAGGGGGGGAGTTAGCTATGGGGATCCAAGAAAGAGACAAAGGCCGGTAACTTACGTTGTCCACATTGACATCTTGGCTGTCTCTAAAGTTGTGATAGAGATGATACCAAAGAAAGATAGACGATCTGTGATCGTAATAGTATATAAGCAGGATGAAAAGGAAAACATAGACAGCTCCGAAGGAGAACGGGAGATGTCGTAGCTCCCAGCAATTAGGAGTATAAAGGCTCAGCCTCAATCCTCTGTAGTCAAAAATGCAAGAACAAAATATGTGAATTATCCTGAGCTAAAGGCTCCAGAATGTGGAAGTAAACTGCACTATTGCAAAATCATCTACAATCGAATATAAAATAGAAGGTAGAAGGTAGTTAAAAAAAAAGAACATGTGGCCCAGTAACAAATAAACGCCCTGGACTCCAAAATGCTACCACCCGGCTTCTTCTTGCCTTGATAGCTAGCCTGGGTTAATTCCGTCTCAGATGTATTAGACTAATGGTCAGCGAGGGCCTGTTCAGATAGTCTAAAGTACTGACCGCTTGAACAAGTCCATTGAACAGTACAGATCGATCTTATTTCTCATCTATTAACTACAGACGATGAACCAGGTTCCAGGGCACACAAGCTTAGCATGTAAACCACAATTAGTAGGACAATGGTGTATTGTCAGAAGTGAAAATCCATTTAATGTCGTTGAATCTTCGAGTCTTTACATACAGATACAACACTATAGCTCCATAAGATTAATGAATTAAAAAAAAAACAAGAAAAACATACAGATACAAGTAACATAACTACATGGAAATATGCCTCCAGCACGACGGAGTATTTCTGGCTAAACATAGCTCTAGTCTGCTTAGTAAGTGACATGGTGGGCTTCTTCTGCCCCACAAAACCAAACCTTTATATTCGCAAAGACGCCGTCGCAAAAACTTTTTCTTCTTCTAATATTTCCCAAGTCCAAGAATATCATTCAGCTCTATTTTACACTAAGTTCAAGATCTCAACAAGCCCACGTTTTCTCCATACATTACATGATGCTCATATGTAGCTATCAAAGCTTCATCGTCTTTAATATCGAGACTTTCATATACTGACATCTGGAGTGATGGACAAACTTATGGACGTTGTTAACTGCCCATAACAATATCATCAACACAACAGCATCGTTTACACATCAAGAATATATTTTAACAAATATATCCGGCTCTTTCGAAGCTTTAGTGACCTTTTTCTTTCAGTGGTCACAAGAGTCAAATTTGAGCCAAGAACAATCCTTCGAAAGGGGGAGAATGACTCCATTGAGCATTCGTCTAGGTCGTGTTACAAAGTCTCAGCATTAGCGATGAGGAACTTTGCGTCAAATCAAACCAGATACATTCTATTTCAATGTAGTGACTTTTCTTTTTTGTAGTACTCAGCCAAACTTGACTCAAATTCATCAAGCCTGTATACATCAACTTTGTGATGCCCCGAAATCATTACAGTCTATACACTTTTTATGGCGATTAACCCTAACTCCTAGATAGTTGAGAGTGTGCAACTGGTGAATGTGGTATCATACTATATTAGAAAACCCTTAGTTACATATTTACATATCACTGGTAAAGAATAAACACGGAAACGTCAATGATATCAATGAATAATATCACAACTCCTTCTTTTCCTCCACAGTTTCAGTCTTCTCATCAGAAGACTTACTTGGCTCTTCAGTGCTCGCAGGAACCTTGACAGCAGTCTTGCCTGCATTCTTGTCAGCGACAGAGCCAGCAATGAACACAAAGATAGTCACCACGACGTCAGAGACTAGCTTGATGGCGAGAGCGCAGGCGATCTGCCAAGTACCGATGCTGACACTGCCCAACGGAGCCTTTGGTAGCGACAGGAACCACTCAGCGTAGTATGGGAAGAGGTTCTTGGGTAGCCAAAACATGGGCTCCCGCGAATACCAGAATGGGATGATGTACTGAGGCGCGCGGACGACGACGAAACGGAGAACGTTGATGATAGTGTTATACTGAGACTGGACGGCATCGAGGGCTTTCTCTACATGGAAAGGAAAGAAAAAAAAGAGCATATGTTAGCTTAGTGTTCTTACTTCAGGCTGTTTGTGTTACGCATGTGATGAAGTCTATGATGGAGGTACTCTTGAACATGTGACATAGGCTTAATTGACTAGGTCAAGCAAGAGGTTTTGATTGTGAAGTATAGGGAATGGTAGAAACGCACTCTTATTTTCGAGATCTTCGTATAGCTTGTCGTGCTTGCGGCGCAATCTGGCCCATTTGGCGAACTCATCCTGACTGCTAGTCGTCTGCATTTCCTTGCGAACGGCAAGGTATTCAGTCTGCAACTTTCGCTTCTCCTTGGCCATCTGGGCCGGAGGGAAAGGCAGAAGCATTAGGAGGCGCCATATCTACACAGAAATTAAGTGAATGTTAATAGATGTTATTCGCTGTTGTCATGTTGAGATATATCGTATTGCGATGGTGGGGAAATGGAGGGAGGTGGTCTGGTGTTTTGCCTTGTAGAAGACAGTTGATGGGACGGATGGTCTGAGACGCACCAGATTATTGAGAGTTGCTGAACCAATGGCGTTGATCAGATGTACTGCTACCTCGAGAACGAGGATTATCGCCATGAGAGAGATCATGGCGTATGCGTATTGTGAAGTGCTGAGGTTGGAGCTACAAGCGTGCGATGCTGAGGGGAGGATAACGAGAGGGAATCTCTTGATGGCGACAACGCGGCTTCCTTTGCGGAAGAGAGGAAGAAATAAATATGAAATATGCAAATCCAGATAACTAGCAGAACAAGGCCTATCTAGCTATCGATCGTGGTTTTCGTTTTCGTTTGTCCTATCGGGCTTGACGATGACTTGGATGAGTGAGCTGGCGAAAATCGGAAGCCAACAAGTGACTGACTTGTACGTCGTTGTGGAAAGCGATTTGATTTGCTAGTGGTATCTTTTTTTTGGCAGGCGGCCAATCCGCTGTTAAGGTTTTAATGGGGTCCAGCAACTATAAGGTGGGTCGTTTGCTGGTGATTCCCAGGCTGGGCGGTAGTTGCTTAACATGCCAGCTTGTAAAGTACTTGCATGTGTGCTTCGTTTAACTTTGTAGGCCACGTCTCAACTTGATATTGCATATGGCAAGTCGAATGAATGCTGTAATTGAGGAATTGCATCTGTAGACTAGCGAGAATGTTCTAATTCGAGAAAGAAAGGCGAGTTATAGAACTAGATAGCTCATTTTTCAATCATGAGATCTGGGTTACGGGTCATCTGGCCCATTTAACCCTAATGTTGAGTAGGACAATGGATGCAACATCAAATCATCACGATGGTTTTAGTTACTTATGAATTTAGATTTATTACTTGGTACGAGTAGTTCAATCAATCATACACAGAAATCAACAAAAACTTCCTTTTAGTATGTCCCGAGCGCACCTCACCCTCTCATCATCCTTACTAACAACCAGTAGAGCCATTGAGTTCCCTAATCGCCATGTCTAGAGCATTAAATCCGAAGGCCATTGAGTTCTTAAAAACTAGCGACCCCCTTCCAGTGTTTAACGATATCGCTGCCATTTTCCATTATGACAACGTCCATGATTCTCCGGAAGGCCCTGGTCTTATTGAAATTGAAATGATGAGTGGCCTCGGCTCTGATCCATCACAAAACGTTATCCGTGATGATACGGCCATCGCCATTCCTAAGCTCCGCCTAGTTCAAGCTTTTTTCGTGGCACGCAAACTTCTCCAAAATATCACTTCACAACAAGCCCAGAAGCCAAATTCTCGGGGCGATGCTCGTGATGTGTGTATACCCTCCATCGCCGATGATATACACCGTGTCACGGCCGTATGTCTCTTGATGGATACAGAGAACCTGACGGCGGCCAACTCAAGGAAACGTATGCTCACTAAAGCAATATCACCAGACTCTCCACTCACAGCCTCTGATAAGACGATAATGGTATATCGTGAGAAATGGTTCCTAGATAGTCTATTGACGAGCAGACTTCATCGACATACAAAGTCACCTACGCTCTGGAACCATAGACGCTGGCTTCTAAGCTACATACATAAGGGACAAGTATCAAAAGAGCTAAGCTTGAAAGAACACGATGTAGTTGGTGATGTCAGCAGAGTCATCAGTGTCTCGGGGGAGCGCCATCCAAGGAATTACTATGCTTGGAACCACATTAGATGGGTTGTGCAGACGTTTCCATACAATGAAGTGGCCCTCGTTGAGATGGTGCGTAGGTGGGCATGGAGTCACCACACAGATGTGTCCGGTTGGTCCTTTCTTCTGTTTTGTCTGCAGAGACATCAAGAGTTAACCGAAGCCGTATATATCGATACACTCAAGTTATCAGAGAGTCTACAGTGGCGCAACGAGTCAGTCTGGTGGTTCCTGCGAACTATTGCCGTGGAACAGGAACGTTATAGTCCTACCAAGGAGGCAGATCAGCCATCGAGCACTGAGCAGAACATTCGATTACTTCTGTTTTTGCAGTTAGGAGAAAAACTGTTTGTTGATGAAGAACGACAGAAACTCGATAATTGGGAGGCAGAACATGCAGTGTGGTTGAATGCTAGGCAATGGGTAGAAACAAATTCTAGCCCAATATAAGACGAAATCATCCATAATCTATCATGGAAATATGTTAAATATACATGTTGCCTTAGAATATAAGTTCTCAGACAACGCCGGTACGATAGCGATCTCAATATCAAGACAAATAATTATTGCATCATAGAAAGTGCTACTGTGTTTGAAAGATAAATTGGATGGTGAGCTATAGAATAATGATATGCACGTATGCCCTAACAATGACGCCGAAGTCCGAAAAAAAAAAAGGCCTTGGATAGTAATACAAGCCACACACTAGTTAGCCTCTTTACAAACATCATTGTTCGAATATTGCTCACAGACGGTCTACACAGTGCAATCAACTGACAATGAGGACACTAAGAAAGCTAGGGAGAACTCATATTTTCCCCCGTTCCTGCATATGCATTGCTGAGCTCGGAGTGGAATGAGAGGATTTGCTACTATGCCTCTTTTGAGCATTCAAGATGATTGTAGCCTGACATGGTATGCATTTGTCGAGGATTCTTCGTCTAGATGAAGGCTAGGTTGTATAGATTAAGATCTGAAGACAAATGTAACACTGTACCTGCTTGCATGTTTTGACGTGAACTACAAGCAAGTGGAGATATAAACTGTTACCAATGACAAAAGTCCAAATACATTGTATAATATACCAAGCCACGTCATTATCTACATATTTCATATTTCTAGTAAGGAGCTATCTGTATTCACAGAAAGATCACGTCGGATAGATACGAAGTACATGTACGACATATTAGGACTAAGGCTTGACATCTATTGTCTTGAATAGCGACCTATACCACGCCTTTAATCTTATGACTTACAACTTATATACAGTCAATGTCGTACATAGCCCGATATTTTCAAGACACAAGTTTTTGAAAGTCTCAGTGCAGAATGATAAGGCACTTACAAGATATTTCCCTCTATATATACCAAAACGGCTATACAAATGCTTATAACTTATTTGTTCTATCCGATGATGATGATGATGATGATGATGATGATGATTTTATTTATAGTCTAGAGATTTAACTAAGAGCTCCTTTTCGACTCCGGGCGAGGCCGTGTTTTCTGGCACCAATTTTCTATGTTCCTAGTGTCCAGGATTGCTCAGATTAGTCTGGCATCCATCCCTTTCA
>RHLR01001011.1:0-10852 GCA_009806335.1 Davidsoniella australis
ACGAAGGGTAGGGCTAGACTGAGCGTTATATATTATTATATATATATATATATATATTATTTTTTTTTAAATAAAGGTTCCTGAATCGGTTTAGAAAACGGAACGAAAAAAAGAAAGGGGAAAAAAGGAAGCCATGAACAGACGATTTGCGGGCGTAAATCAATATAGAAGACACAAAAGAAGGCCTTATTCAGGTACCACAAAGGCCAAAGCAGCTAGGAGATCAGGAATAACTAACTATACATGAAGAACAAAAAAAGGTAGGGTGATTGGTGTTTAGGGTGGCCTTAGACGGGAAGACCTTTAAGCAAAGCCTGCAATGAGATCGGATTATAACCAGATCTTGGGTTGAAGATCATTGAAGGACACTATGTATAGTATCGACATATTCATCTACTAATGTCGTTCTATATATTGCTTTTGGGGGCGATAAGATGTCGTCGCCTCGACCTTCTCGAGTTCATCCGCTTTATCGGCTGTACAGTATGATTCAACGACTAATTTCAATTATAGTTTATATCTACATGTACTGCAGCCTATCCACTATATTATTTGTATGCTTCTATGCTTGACTAGCTAGATTAGCCAGTCTTCTACTCTATCTTTTGGGCCTTTCACTTTAGTTGTACTTGGTGCTAGCTTTCAAGCCAGGATTCGATATTTCCATCAATCCACGTTTCCATCCTATATCCTATGGCTTTAACCATATTCATCTTCAACAAGTCCAATCTAATGGAGCGGGCTCCACCCACACTATAGATAAGGCCTTTTCTTCACAATTCCTAAGATATCAAGTATTCTACTCTCTTCCATACAAATATCTCTCTCATATTCTGACTACAATTCCTCCAGCTTCATATCTATATATTGCTTGGCTTGGGGTAAAACGGCTCGAGTCTTGGCTCGAGATAAACACACTAGTCGTATCATTTCTAAAGTACATTGAACCGTAATATTGGGCGCCATGTTCCCAGCTTATTTTTCTTTGCTTTATAAGCGCATTAACGCAGGGTGTGTATCTATCCATGCCAGGCAAACAAGAGCAAACAAAAGCTCAAGAAGAACACTCAAGGATTTTAATCAAGGGGGGGGGGGATTTTATTTGTTGTTTTTGTTTCCTCCCTATTTTTTCTGCTCATTATCGTGAACAGATTTCCTAACTTCAAGATAAGAAAAAAGCAAAGATTCTACAGTTAGTTACTTTATTCTTTTTTTCTTTCTCGTGATCAATAGAGAACGAATAGAAGAAAAAAGAAGAAAAAAAAGAAAGGAATCATGCCGTGTCTCTATTTTTTGTTCTTGGCTTACCGTGATTCAATATCTACAAGCCAAGTTAATACGGAATCAGCCCCCTCCCGCCCCCAATGCGAATAATCCGGGCGAAGTGTGTTTTAGATATTGTCTTTGCTTTTATCTTTCATTCATTACTACATTACTACATTTGCTATGATAACCAGCGATAGATAAATGGCAAGAAAAACTCCCCGAGATCCTATAGCCAAAACGACGGGAAAATATAAGATTATGTGTAGTACATATCAGCATATCTCATTACGAGAGAAATACATATCTATCTGTACATTCAATGAACCTTCTATCTGGATATCTCACACCTTCTTATATATGGTATATTTTGCCGTTTTGTTTCGTTGTTCCTCTTGTTTATGCAGGTTTTCCGTTGTCTCATCTCGCGTCGTCATGCCTTTTTATTCGAACATTTGTTGTCTCCAAAATGGCGGCCAGAAGGTCAATTTCAACCAAGCCTATTGATTTGGAAAGGTACAGCTCTCTAGTCACGTGTTGTGATTAGTCATACTACCAGATTTCCATCAACGGTATTGAAGACGACATCCACGATATACAACGATAACAAAACCACAAAAATCGGCTTAAACCCAAGAAAGAGCCTCATGTAACAAAACGGAATGTAAATCAACTATTGAACTTCGATGAACTGCATTCCAAGCTTAAAATCCCTGCCTTTTTTTTTAATCCGTTCATCAGCCCTAGTTGAACTGGCGTAGTTTCTCACGACACATAGATTGCTCTTTATGGCACACAACAAACGCACTTAGAGTTGACGAGGGAACTTCTACCGATCTTAAGACTAAACCCCATGAAATCATTTGTAATAGTTTTTTTTTTCTTTTTTGCTTGCTTCCATTTTTATCACAGATCGCTAAGATCGAAATATCATATTTAGCCTTTTTGATCGTTTTCTTTCCTACATAATAATACATGTACTTTTTGGATCTTCTGCCGGGTTTTTTTTTTTGATTGTTTGCTAAGAAGAATGTTTGATCACGACATGGTACCTTTTTTTGTGTAATCTTTTGAGTAATAAAAATGACAATTTGTAAAAAGGTACTCTCTACCGGCTCTAATGGATATCTATGAACAGAATGCAAAAATCAACAAATAAACGAAAACAGAAAAAGAAAAAAGAAAAAAAAAAAAAAAAAAGAAAAGACCGCGCTTTGTTCGCTTCCGTCAAGGTTTCTCTTATTGGAGTTGAACTAACCAATGTGGGAAGATTCTATTTTATTCCCGCTGTTATATCTACCGTATTTATCTTTCGTTTTCGTTTGTGAAAAAGGTACCCATAGTATGTGATAATAAAAGCTCCTATGAAGGTCCTTCAACTGTATGTGTAATTATGTTAATCACACATACAGACTGATATGGTGATCCTAGCGTAATCGTAGATCCCGTCGTCCGTGGGATACCTTCATAGTTTGATTGAACTAGACTAGTTGGTTACTATATATGTATGGCGTGTCTACCCTCCCTGGAACTGCGAATCTTTGCTATTTCTTGGTTTCCTAGTGTAATAGCTGTTACGCTCACATCTTCTTATTGTCATTTTTTGTGCCGTTCTTATCAGGTCTTACCACGTTCTATTATTACTATTCACGCTATCCATCCCTGACTTCGAGATCCCTTCCGCCTACCTTTTTGCTGCTCCCTCTAACATTGAGATTTTGTTGAAACAATAGACGCAACCGGTTAGCTATACTTGTTTGCGGCCTTGTTATTCTTTCTTCTTGTCTTTATCTTTCCTTGAACTGGTTGAAATCTGCTCAAGCCTATTAAACTTCGGGATTGGCTCAGATTGACCGACAAACCCTGACCGTGGGAACAAGCTTGTGAATCCCATACGACCTGATCTTGAATATCTAGACCTATAAAACGGTCAGTACAGCGATTTATCTGTCATTCTATCGAAGCTATAAGATATCCAGTAGGCCTGGATTTGTGTTTCTTGTTTGATTTTCTCAAAATTTCCGGAATAAGGAATATATTCCAGACAACTACAAGAAATCTTACTAGGAGATCTCCATCTCATGTGTGGCTCGGCATTGTAGATTCCCTTGCGTCGTCGATTTGTTAATTTGGCTTTTTGGGCGTCAAATCCGAATCTTGTCAAGACCTGCTTGTTTTGTTTCTCTTCTTTCTTTCTTTGTTTTTTATTTTCAATTCTTTTGTTTGTTGTCTCTGGTTCTTATTTTATTTTGTGCCTTGGTGTGTGGTTTCTTAGTTCTTGAGCTTCCAAATCCCCCTTCTTATAGTGATAATAATCTCATAAGCGGGCGCTTCTTGATCTTGATCTTCTATATTGCAGCATACAAAGAGAGAAAGAGAGTATATACAGTCTTCTATTATGTTTCCACTCTCACGATACTCCTCATTGTCGTCGTCTTCGTTGAATTCTCTCGCCGATATTCCACTTGGAGACATCGACCCCGAGACGTCTCGACTAGTCCCGCTTAGACCGGTCCGACATCATGTCCGCGTACAAGGAAAGATCGCCTTAGTCCGCAGTATATCTACTGCCAATCTACGCAACGCCTCATCAACAACATCACAGCCTGCCTCCCCATCACCGATATCTCCCCGTTGGCGAAACAACACCAAAAGCACACATACACGCTCACCCTCGCCATATTCTTCTTCGTCTAGAAGCATCAATGTGTCTACCGTATCTACACCCATGGCTACGATCGATATGCCTTCTTCTTTTACCGGACTAGACGTACCCCAGCGTGCTCTTATCACACATAGTTGTAAACGACGACAACGCTTCGATCATGGTGTCGGCGGCATCGCGGAGGCAAGGCTACAGCAGTTGAGTCCGCTCTCTTCACATATGCTTGCGTCTCACGATGGCTTCTCACAACGGCCACGGCGCCGGAGCTTAGATATGGAGGGAGGCTGGACGGGCATTCGAATCGTGGTTGATGGTAGTCGGAGTTCCCTCGACGACCATAGGGATTTATGTGATAAGTATCTTCAAAGAGGGGTATCCGGCTTGGAAGAGGATGAGCAGCGTTACCTAGATGAACGTGATGGACGATTACGGGGATTCGGTATTGGAGGAGCTGGCAATATCAGTAAGTATCAAGTATTAGCTAGCACAAGTGGCGGGCTTTCTAGCTAATTTTGCTAGAGACCCATCATGGCTCGAGGTGTCACTACCATATAAACTAGTTTACTAATTTGTTTCTTTATTTGATACAGGACGAGCTACAGACCCATGCGGTTCTGACCCGATATATGCATCTAAAAAGCGCAGCCTACGAGATATCCTGGGGCTTGGGGTGTGGAACGACGAACGTCTAACAGCAGCAGTTTCTGGTATCAGCTCACAATATAGATAGACATAATCACAGGTTGAAATTCTAACGGAGTAAAAGGGAAATGGAGCATCAGTGATTGCAGCAGTAAAAGTACATAATGATGAAGTAGTGCGATTTAATATTCGCAAGTAAATTATATTGAGCATCATATAAGGCATTTAACATAACATGGAAAAAAAACATTGACACAGCTTCAGGTATGAGCTGCTCTGTCTGCTCAAGTCAGCAGAATACGTGACCCTCTTCATCCTCCTCTTCCATAGTAGTGATGCTTGTTCAAGATAACTAAGTTTTCGCTTGATAAGTCAAAATGAATATATTGTCAGTAGCATCATGGGACAGCCATTAGCGGCATTTAGATATCCAACATGCTTTTAATCTTCTGCGGGTTAAGGCCAGTTGTAGAGTCAGCTGATTCAGTGGATGAGCTCGATACCGGTCTTTGCTGAGATGCCGCTGACGACGAAATGCTGCTGTATTGGGCAGCAGGCTGAGCACCGGAGCCAGAGCCGGAGCCGGAGCCGGAGCCGGGGGCAGACGAAGAAGACCCGTATGGCGCAGCCTGGTATGGCGGCGGTGGCCCACTCTCCTGCAAGGATCGGACATGTTCAGGCGTTAGACGCGGCTGACTGTTGGGGAACAGCATCTGGGATGCAATTTCCATAGCACGCTCATAACGACGTTGTTCTGATTTACCGGCGTATGGTGAGGGGAGAGTAGCAATAGAGCGACGTGAGGATGCTGAAGACTTTGGCCGGCGACCCGAGGCATTGGCTGATGTAGGTGACATCTCAATGTCGTCACGGTAGCCTGCTTCGCCAGCACCTGAAGGATCATGGCCCTCGTCGGTCATAACTGCAGCGTCATCTCTACGACGGCCACCACCTACGGCAGCAACACGGCGACGGAGACGCTCGATAATAGAAAGGTTAAGGTGCTCATCACCGTTGACTCGCTTCCACCAGTTGGGCTTGCTAACAATGCCAAGGTCAGCATCGATCTGACTCTCACGGATCTTGCGCTGGCGAATCAACTCAAGATCTTCATTGGAATGGTGCCAACCCCAGATGACCTGGACCAACATGATCAAGACCATAGGAAGGTAGCCTCCAACAAAGATAGAAGTGACATTGGCCTTGATATTGACGGGATGAATCTCCCAGTTATAGCAAACAGCCCATTGATAGCCAATCATGATGGCTTGAAGAGGCAAGATGATGTAGAAGCGAACGGGAGTGTAGCGGACGAAGTTGAGCATCTGATGGAAGATAGAGCGGCCGCGGGGTTTGTAATGCCAGATAGTGTGTGTAAGTGAGATGAAGTTGATGATGTAGCACAGGGATAGGAAGACTGCAGCAACCTTGAATCTAGGAGCAAATACAAACGGCTTGGCGCGCAGGTCGATTTGCTGCTGCGATCTCTGCTTCTGGGTCTTACTCCAACCCTGCGGGATAACGAGGAAGAAATTCATCCACAAGAACAGGTAGTAGACCAGCGGCAGCCAGAACTCGAACATACCACGCTGATCAAACTGCGGGTAGGCAAGCGGGTTAGGGTCGATCCACTGACGCTCCGACCAGGAGTTCCAATGACGAATAGCCTCCCAAACCAGAGCCATGGCGCCCATTTGCATGAGGTACCAGAAAAAGCTCGTGATGACGATGGGGATAGACGGTAGGTAGTAACGGTCGACATCAACATTGGCAAACAGGCCAACCAGGCCACAGGCGCACACAAACGAGCCCCAATACCATTGCCAACGGCGACCGATGGGGAAGAAACGGCGCTCAGCCGGCAGATGCAGCCGGCCATGCTTGCGCAGGCAAGGAAGAATAAAGAAAAGACATATGGCGTAGAGCACGACAAAGCCGATGCCGGTCTTGGCCCGTTCGCCGGCGGGATTAAGCGCACGGTAGCAAGTGGTTGAGTTGGAGAACGAGCCGTTGGTGAAGATGGCATAGGGAAAGTGAGGCTCCAGGGCCATTTTGCACTTGGAGAAGTTGCTGAGCGTGTGGTTGGCGTACAGGGTGTAGTTCCATTGCTTCAGTAGCGTGAGGTTGAGGTGGTGGCCGCCGAGGATGGTGTCGGTGTCGTTGTCGCCGGCGGGCCAGTCGACGGAGTTTTCGAGGGGGATCATGGCGGCTAAAGAGAAGCGAGTCGGGCCGAGTCTAGTTGAGTATCTGGACGGACCAAAAAGGCACGATGTTGGTGTGGCTGGCAGAAGCGAATCTGGCGGCGGTGACGATACCAATGCAAGGCTTCCAAAAGAAGAAGAACGGGTGGGAAAAACAACGGAGGCTGGGTGTTGTGTATTCTCGGGCCAATAAGGATAAAGATATCAAAAGATTCACCGCGATCGAAAGTATCGAGTCGCTAATCTAGCATCGTTTTCTAGGCGATGATGAGATGAGGGAAAAAGAAAAAGAAAAAGAAAAAGAAAAAGAAAAGAATAGAGGGATTAGATTATCAGCTATAGCATAAACGGTGAGAAATAAATCAAGGAGGCCAGAACAGACGAATGCCTTTTGCGGCAGCTAACAAATTAAACCCGAGAAAACCCTCTGATTTTCGTTGCTTTATTTGCCTGCGCTCGGCCACTATAAAAGGCGCCAGCCAACGCAGTAATTGCTGGACATGCCGCAATCTAGGTAATCCAGATAGTAATCTAGACCAAGCTAGAGCCAGTAATACATACGGTTATGGCCTGTCTACAGCTAATCCCGCCTCCGAGGTGGCCATCGATTCGTTTCGATTCGTTCGTTGGGTCGCAACTGTTCGAAAATTGTCTGTCTGAATCCGAGTCGAGGGGTCAAATCTCGCATTCTTCTCTTCTTGGGCTATTGATGATCCATCAGACCAAGTCCGACGATTCCGCAGTGCTGATCCAGCCATCCCGCCAGTAAATCAGCAACTTTATCACACATCCAAATTCCAGTCTTCTCCATGGCTGGTTCGATAGCTTACAGTGCGGGCCGAGTTTATCGATAAAGACACCACTTAACAAACAAAACAATTATTATTCTCGCATGAGCACCGCATCCCTACGACAAGTGTGGGGATTTATCGACTCACGTGACTATTGCCATGTCTGATTGGCCAATGAAGCTATCAGTTTTGCTTTATTTTGCTGTGTAAGCCGCTGTTTCCGGCCACTCGCTTCATTCCTGCCGTCATCCAACGGACCGAACACAGCAACCTCTGCTGTGGCTGGTGATGTGTGGCGTATATGCATCTCACTGTGGCGCAAGCTCCCAAGAAAACAAGAGCTGTCCAGATCTCGACATCGTGAGCAAGAATCGTTGACGTCACTGTGCTGGAACTCACCAATTTCTTGCTAACAAGCGTGATACAAGGGCCGATTTTCGCCCAATTGACTTCTTTACTACTTTAAAAACATATTGTTAGATTCTTCTTTTAAAATGGCGGACGACGAGCCTTCATACATCGACTACGATACATTTCTAGCGCCAGATTTCCGGCCCGCGGCGTTCGCAAACTCGCTAGTCGTCACTACAAACAATCCCAATGATTTGCCACTCGATCTTTCAACTCCGCTATCGCGGGTCCTTTTCGATATCCAAGAGATCGACTCACATATCGATCTATTGACCACACGATCTGCCATTCCCTTCCTCGAATACACCGCTGCGCAGAACAGCGCGAGTCAACGAATTGTCACCGAACTCGATGCGCAACTACAAAGTCTCAACGATAGCTATAAGCAACTAGAGAAGGAGGTCATAGCAAAGCATTCAGAAGCCGAAGAGGTCCGGCAAGTGGCGACAAGGCTTCTAGAGACGTTGCGCTTGATGAGATCAACGGCTCGTTGTCTTCAACTTAGTCGCCAACTTGAACTACAAAATGCAGAATTCACACCTAGTGCAACATCTATCTCTAAAAAAGAGGATCATAGAGCCTTGGTGCGCACAGCTAATACACTGCTGTCACTACGAGAGATATTGGAGAAGACGGCCCCTGGTCAAGAAGGCTTTAGGCTAGACCGCATAGACGTGGTCCGCAGCCTCAAGGAGACATTAATTGCACCCATTCAGAAGTCAGTGAGAGAAAGCTCAGAGACTATTGTCAGGGAATTCTCAGTACCAACAACGGCGACCTTTGCGCAAGGTGAAGAGTCCAAAGCACGCTTAATATCAGCGCTAAACACTCTATACCTCGTGTCACCAATCAACTGGAACCAATCTCAAGAAAGGTTTACTGCTCAGCTTGCACTACGCTCGTTGGAAAGCCATGTACGAACAGCTTTACAGACAAGCACAACAACTCTTGCTCGTGCTCTCGGTCAACTCACAAATCTCGATCGAGCCGTCAGCGAAATTGCAGCTCGATGCCAAAGCCTCGTTGCACTAGAAATAATTCTCAGCACAACAAAGCCACCGGCGCACCCTCTCCTTCCCAACGCACCAAAACTACCAAACTACTTGCAACCTCTACTCGCACAGTTGGAGAGCGGGTCATTAGTTTCATACTTTTGGCGGTCACTAGCGAATAGTATCAGCACGCGAACAATCGAAATCATCAATCGCGGTGGACTTGCTGCCAAGACACTGAAGAACAAGAAAGATTCGGTTGGTGAAGCCATGCGCGATTGCGTGCGTAGAGGATGCTTGCCACCCAATGCTATCGCCACAAAGGGCATGGTCGCAGTTGGAAGTACAGCAAACACGGCGACTGCCACAGCTAAGAAATGGGAACGCGAGACGGCACTTATGGTAGGAGCAGTGGTGAACAGTATAGGACGATGAATGGAACACCACGCTGTCGATGCTATTGGCTCCGTCACAGCATCAAGTGATAGATATCTTGGTTATGGTCTGATTCCCGTTACTTAAGTTTCAAGACGTATGACTCAAGCATCTAGTCGAGCAGTATGCAATACATGTGTCGACCTTATTCTTCAAATAATACTAGCTTAGCCCAAAGGGGTATGCATCCAGTCCAAGACTGGTATTGTGTAATATAATATAACGTATATCAAGTACTATGATCCTGTGTTTGCAAACTTTTGAACTGCCATGAGCTGCACAGTTCTATTCGCTTTTTTTTATGTTTCATGTTGAGACTACTAGCTCCTAACCTTTGAATATTCTAGCCCATGATGTCTTGGCTAACTATATGAAGATCGTAAGTGAGATTTTCTACATGCTATCAATCAGGCGGTCTGGGAAACTCTTGTCCATAAGAACAATAAAGATTGTAACTAGAACACGCTACAAGGCATCGTAGATAAAAGCTTCTTCAATACTTTGTTGTTCATGAACAGCACGAAGCAAACATAGTGCTCAGTCAGCGCGGTAGAAAATCTCATTGTTCTTGTCGAACAAGTACGTATATACAAGGTGTATCTATGTAGCAATCTGTATTAACCAACTAACCGTCTTAGTTGTGTCGGTCAAGTAGCGTAACAGCTCAAACAATAGGCAAAATAGGACGCCAGACTCCCCGTATCAATCTACAATCTACATGAATCAGTCAACTTGTCGGTCAGATTATCGCCGTTTCAAGGGATCTACTTCTTTGGAGTTCTTGTTAGTCAAAAATCGGATCCCGGCGTGGGATATTGGAGCAGTGTCGTGGCGCCTAAGCAAACTCAGAGTGTCAGATGTTACATATTTAAAACAGATTATACTAGACTAGGCTAGAGCTTGCCTGATCCCAGTTTACTTGGTGGTTAGATACTGTAGACTAGCCATTCTTGTGTTTTGTTTGGTTATACAACTAACTAGTGAGTGATACATTGTAATACTAGGCTAGTACAAATATGCAGTTCAAGACATATATATTATACAGAAAATACTTATATATACATAGCATGTTAATATAAATCTCGTATTATCCGTACAACGTCACACATGCCAGCTTCTTACCAAGCTACATCATTTATATCATACAATCAGTCATCTTTATCTTTGTGCGGAGGATATTTATTCAACGGGAATATTCACTTGAAATGCATGCCCATAGCAAAATTCAGGCTATATTGTTAGGGTTTGAGCCAGATACATACATAACATGTTGATAATGATGATGATGATTTTATTTATAGTCTAGATATTTAACTAAGAGCTCCTTTTCGACTCCGGGCGAGGCCGTGTTTTCTGGCACCAATTTTCTATGTTCCTAGTGTCCAGGATTGCTCAGATTAGTCTGGCATCCATCCCTTTCACAGTAGCAACACCTGCATCTCCTTCTAAAAC